>JAFVLL020033630.1:0-50756 GCA_021397915.2 Tor tambroides | reverse complement strand
AGCGGACCTGACTCACATTTCACTACTGGTTATATACTCTCTATATAATTGCGTATGTGACAAATAAAAATCTTGAATCTTGAATCTTGAATATGAATAAATAAAAAGAAACATTTGTTCCTATATTTCATGTAATTGGTTATTAATTATTAATTATTAAAAATTGTATTATGAGAATTTAAAAACTATTCAAACTACATCCAAAGCCAAACCTCAGAAGAAAAAGCATTTGTTTAATGGTGCACATGGTGATTTTCCCACAATATTGAAAGAGTTACTTTTACCTTTTATTAATTTTTTATTAATAAAAAAAACATCTTACAGGTTTATTAGACAAGACAGCCTATTTAATTCTCAGGGTCAGAAAGAGTTCAGAAAATGGTTATGTAAAACTAATTATGACCAATTTTGCTGTAAGAAACCTTTACCTGGACTTTAGGGAACAGAATTAAGTGCTACAGGAGTGTAGATTATATTCTCTTTAATTGTGGGTGGGTTTTTAGATGAACAAAACCAATGAAGATACTGACAACTGAATGGTGAGAACAAGTAATATTGAAGGTTAAACCAGTCTACACATCTGGATGCAGTATAGCAGCCTATTTATGAGTCAAATATTGAATGTGCTTACTGACCAACAGCGCAGAAGTCTGTCTGGACCCCTCTCAGAATCCCCGTCAAACCCTCTTCCGCTTAATTGCCTGGGGTGTGTATCTCAGCGAGCTCCATGGGACTGATCCGTACGGATTCCTCCAAAGGTCAACCTGAGCCCCACAGACCCGTAAGAGAAGTCCAATTAATACTAGCTCAGTGGAGCTACATTATTTATTTAGCACTGAAGAGGAGGAGGAGGAGAGAAAGAGAAGAAGATCAATGAAGGTTTGGAACTTAATTACCGCTTTCACTCGACAGGCCTCTTTCAAAGTAGCATAATCCCTCTCCTGTCTGCGGTGGGTCTGAACACGCTTAAACCGCTATGAGGAAGAATTATTGAGATCACGCTCAAGAGTGTGTTTGGCATATTTAATTAACATTTATGCTCTTAGATTACAAAATAATACTATACGACTTGTTTTGAAGCCTGTATGGTCTTTACACTGCAAAACAATATTTTCTTACAGTATTTTGTCTTGTTTTCCAGTGAAAATATATGAATAGCTAAGATGAATTTATTTCAGAAAATATGTATAATTATGTTTATTTTTCTTGCCCAAGTGGCAAATAGTTTGCCACTTGGGCCACTTTGCCACAGTTTGTGGTTATAATTATGAGAATACTGAATTGACTGCAAGGCATTATAATGCATTATGAATGGATAGTTGGCATGAAATACTTTTGGAAAGTTGAAATGTTCTGCAGTGTGACATGCTGTACTTCATCTCAAAGTAATTTAAAGAGCATTTTGCTAATTCTTTTATAATTATCATATATATTAATTGAGAGACTCTACGGATTATGGAATACTGGTGCTTATAAAAAAATCATTTGTCACACAGCGGGACCATTTAAAATGACCTAGTAAAGGCAAAAAGGTGATTAAACATTGGAATAAACTTAAAGGAAAAAGTCACCATCACACTTTTCCTTATACATGCATAGAAAATGCAAAATAAATTCTTGATATTTATCAACATCAAGGACATGTCAACTATGCGAGTATCCAGACCCAGTCTGAATCTTTTGCCTTTTTTTCTGTTTGTAAATTCATATGAACACATTTATACAATATTCAATCCACCATTTTATATCTTAACTGATATTTAAATTATTAGTTTCAATGTTCAATTATTAACTCCTCGTAATGATTTAAACCCTTTTAAACATACTTATTCAGCCTAATACAGATAAGACCCCTCTGTAATCTACTTGTATTTAGATTTAATTTTTATATTATATTTTTATAGCTTTCATATTATTCTGTAAATATTGCTATTCATCTGTAATCCTATGTCTGTTTGTGTTCTATGAGTATTTGAAGCGCCTGCCAATTGAGCACACTTGGCCCATAAAACTCATTTGATTCTGATTCTGCAGATTTCAGTGGAATGAAAATGAGATTACTCCATTTTTATTGTTGATTAAAAATGAGAAAATCAAATTACTTTGTGTACACGTTCAGTGTGGGCCTGCAAAATGTTGCATTATATATACAGACTTCATAGAAAAAGTAACAATAATTATTATAAAGAATTTTTTTTTCATGTTTTTGAATGAAGTCTCTTATGCTCACCAGTGCAATTATTTGATTAAAAATACAGTAAAAACAACAATATTGTGAAATATTATTACAATTTAAAATGATTATTTTAATATATTTTAAAATGTAATTTATTACTCCAGTCATCAGTTTCACGTGATCCTTCAGAAATCATTCTAATATGCTGATTTGCTGCTCAATTATTATCAATTATTATTGATGCTCAATTATTAATAATGGTTCCTGTTATCATCAATTTTGAAAGCATATCTCGCTGTTTTTTTTTTGTTTTTGTTTTTTGTGGAAACTGTGATACATGATCAATTTAATGCATCATTGCTAAATAAAAAAAGTACTAAAATAAGTTTTTTGTTTGTTTGTTTGTTTTTTTGGCTTTCTCTAAGCTTTTAAAAGGTAGTGTATCACGATTTCCACAAAAATATGAAGCAGCACAACTGTTGTCAGCAATGATAATGAATGTGTCTTGAGCAGCAAATCAGCATATTAGAATGATTTCTGAAGGATCATGTGACACTGAAGACTGGAGTAATTCAGCTTTGCATCACAGGAATAAATTGCATTTAAAAATATTTTCAAATAGAAAACAGTTACTTTAAATTGTTTTTTTTTTTGCTGTATTTTTGATCCTATATCTCCAAGCATTGATACCATCTACTTTCACATCATAAAGTAAACACCAGATGAAAAGCATGCAGTGAGGTTGAGAAGAGTGTTTGTTCAGGTTTCTGATCTCTCCAGACTCTCTCATCCAGAACTGATCCCTCTCTGCTTCCCAGAGGTTTCGATATGAATGTGAAGAACACAAGGACCAGCAATTAGTCTTCTGATGCATAGCATTACCACAGCACTCCGGAGCTAAAACACACTGAAGAGCTAACCGAAAAGCAATGCATTTTTCTCCTCTGGTATATTTTAAAACAATTTGTGAAAGATCGCATCGATGAACGGAAATGTTATTTCAAAGCTAGCAAGGATGAGACATTCAAAGTGTCATTTCAAAGTAATAGGACACATCTGCACCTGGGCTCTCTGTAACCTTATGTGTCAAAGTATCGCTGCCTGTAATTGGGCGCGCTGCTGAATACCCAGAAAAGCAGAGTCGTTATGATATGACTCAGTGTGTGTCACAGCAGTGGTTGTATTGAAATATTTACAGGTTAAACATTGTATCTGTCACACTGCAAGACAGAAGCAAAACAGGAGTGATGGACCCAATATTTATAGAGTGTTTTGAGGCTCTTCCTGTTTAAACATTTACAATAAACAGCAAGATAGCAATGCAAATTCTGCTCAGATGCATATTAATCTGTTTGTTTGTTTGTTTGTCTGTCTGACTGATTGTTTAACGAACACACATTTACTGTAAAACAATAATGCTAGAAATGATTTCTGTGAATCATAATACAAGAAGAGCTGCTAACTTTTTGGGTTAATAAATATTTTTTAAGACCAATAGATTTTAAGTCAACATGAATGTATTTGTTATTTTAGTATCATTGAGATCATTTTATATTTTTGATAATATTTTGAATTACTTTTTATTTTTATATTTTGTTTTCTTGTAAATTTTTGTTAAAGCTTTTTGTAATTTAACTTTGTCATTTTTTATTTCAGTTTTAGTTTTAGTCATTTTAGAACATCGAAACAAACTACATGAAAATTAGCAGAAATAAAGTTTTTATATTTTATTTTATTTAAGTTAAAGTGTATTTCATTTCTATTAAAAAAATTGAAGAGTTCATTTGCAAAAACAGATAACTCCGTTTAAATTTATTTATTTATTTATTTTTTTAAATTCTGCATTCCAATTAATATCAATCAAACTGCAGTTGGGTTGTTTTGATTAAATAATAATAACTAAAAAAATACAGCTAACTAACACAATAAAACACAATAAAAACATAACAATAAAAAAATTGTTTTCAGGTATTAGTTTTAGTTAACCCTGGCTTGCAACCCATTTTTCCATTATTAGATGAATTCTAGCAACAAAATGCAATTGAGATTAAGAGCTATGATCACATATGCAGGCAGATATCACATACCATGCACTGAGTGATGACTGGTAAAAATAAAGAGCAAGAGCTTCAGAATAATAAAGTCAAAAATGTAATTCTGGCCTACAGTGAAAAATAAAAAATAAAAATAAAAAATAAAACACTCAACGCTAGATTACAGGTTCCTTATCAACATCCAATAAATATTCAAATCAAGGTGGATAGAGGCAGAGCATGCACATTTTGATGAACGATTATGAAGAGAGACTTTTTTTTCTTACTTTCAAATGCCAAGTATTAATTACGTAGATATGGCTCATTTTGAATTTGTGTTAACTGATTAAATGAATTCACTGTATTACAAAAAGCTCATAATCAAGTTCATGTCTTTTAACGTAACAAGAACCAGAGGGTAACTTCATAAACGTCCTTGTACACAGAAGTGCATTTATATTTTAGTGCCATTCCTTGCTTATATAGACATTTACATTCATGCATCTGGCATGTAGTTTTATCTAAAGTGACTTACAGTGCATTATAGCACTCGGCTCAGCATGGCAACAAAATAAATATGTAAAATAATAGATGTGTTGTAATAGTCTTATGGATGAATTGTGTCACGGAATGGTCTGGGACAAGTATGCATATTTTATGATCGTCATATATCATTTTTGAATGATATGCAGAGGTTGCATGCAAAAAAATACAACCATATGTTGCCCTTCGAGCGTGCCCATAATAGTGCAGTATAGTCAAGATAATAAAAGCTCTTTTCTACCTGTTTGGTCACCTCATCTATAATCTCCATTTCAGATGTCACAAACTACACAATGATCTATAGATATACACACAAAGCAAACCACGTGTGTGGCTGCATTGACTCAAACACCGAGAAACAAGAGGTAGATACAGTATAATTACCTCAACATTAGCAGCATCTCAGGCAGATGGGCAGAATGCAGAATTTATTGTGAATGAAAATGGCCTTGACTCAGTCTGTTAGATATGTAGATTCAGCATAATGACCCCAGTGAAAGCTATTCAGCGATGTGATTTAGCACAGTGAAACAGACTGTACTAAGTGCTTCAGAATCTGTGGTAAGAGCGTCACATTATGAATAGAAAGATACTGATTGAAATCCTACATTGGGCAATTTTGTTTCTACTATGAAGCAGAGGTAATGCAGGGCGTTCACTATAACCTCACACAAAGCTCTCACCTTCTCCATTCACATTCAACAGTAAATTAAAATAGAGTCTTTTTCATGTCCTTATAGTAATACACATCACTGGCTTGTGCATTGTGCATGTAAGTAAGTTAATAATTAGAAACAAAATTGCACGTAATCTAAAAACAATTTAAAAATATAAATCATTTATAATATATGTAATAATATATAATTTATTTAATATTAATTTATTAATTATATTTATTATATTTTTAATGATTGCTTTTAATGAATATTAGTTATAATAATAATAATAAAATTAATGAATGTAATTTGGCACATAATTGCATGTAATTAAAAAATAAAAATAAAATGAAATAAAATTTGATAAAATAAAAAACAAATATTCATTCATTCATTCATAAACATACACAATTACAATTGATTTATTTAGCACCTACACCGCAAATGCCATGCAACTAATCACTCAGGAAACTGGAAATTCCTCTCATAGTATTTCAGATAAGGTATAGCAAAGGTAATTTTTCAGACAGATTTGCAGAGGTTTGCCTATATGTGCATTCTTCTGGTGATGAACTGATGAGGTTGGGTGAGGTTGCAAACACAGAGCTAGTGGACGATGCGTAACATAATCGGTTTACTATAAATAATGCAAGCATACAAATATTGATATTGATCTAAATTGATAGTTTGGAGAAGATGGCTTTTTGAAATGCATAAACACAGTTAGTGAATTTCACTGGATCTGAGGTTTAATCATTTCTGATGGGTTTTGAAGACAATTTGATTACCCCCACAGACCATTTCCCCCGACAGCTTTCTCTGCCTTCATTTTAACATGCACTCATCAGCTTTGCCGCTCAATCTCAACCGTACAAACTAATCAAACCCATCATTTGGTTTTTGAAACCAAACAGTAATGAAAATACATAAACGACTGAAGTTTTCAGCTGTCAAGCTTGCTTTAAGCCTGGATTTGTCAAATCTTTGGCAAATAAAAAATGGTCTAAGCTGTGAATCTTGGTGTGGTTGGTCTGGTAATGTTGTGCTCAATAATCTGGTGGAAACATATGCCATTAGTCCCTCATTTTGTTGAAATGGCTTTTAATGGACACACAAATCCAGCAGAGCATCCTGAACAAGCGATTGGAAACGTTTGTCCCAACTAATCGCTGAAAAATTACATCATTTTTGTTATGATAACATTATGCAACAAGTACACAGATTCAGATAAATTCTCTTTGTGCATTTCTCACTATTTTCACATCAGCTAGTCGTGCAGTCATTTCCTAGACATGTGTTTCTAATCTTTTCCCCTATTTTATTCATTTTGGAAAAGCTGCATCGTAATATGATGCAATAAAAAAAGGATGAGATTACGGGTGCCGGGCAGACAGCAGACTGACTGTAATGTTTTCCGAAAGATTGCTGATAATACATTTAAAATTCATTTCCCTTTTATGATAGGATACTTTGTTTCATCTTTAACCCAAACAAACCTCTGTCATGAATATTAATGCTTTGTGACTTTTGCTGAAAAGTTAGATATTTAAAGCAGTTTACTTAGGCCGCGCTATTCCTCTGATGTGATTTATGACTCATAAACATGTTATAAAGTAAATACTGTCATCATGTTCTTTCGGCTTCAGCCGGATTGACTCTAGCCTGACTGTGATCTGAATCTAATTTAGGACAAGAGGGTTGGGTGAGATTCAGAATTTAAGAATTGGCTGCCTTTCCGTTTATGATACATTCATAATCCTGATATGCAGGAAACATGACAAATCTCTCTAAACGTTAAATACTGTCAGAACAATTAATAAAACCATCAAAACAGATTTCAATTTTGTCACACAGTGATGCAAAATATGCTCCACTTTATTTTAAGGTAACTTTTAAAAACAAATAAAATATGGTCATAAAATATCAAATACACATAAATATAACATTAATATAAAATATACATAAATATGAAATATTAAATGTATAAATAAGACCAAATGTTCAATCTACTGAATGGTATAAAATAAAAAGTTTTAGTCTTTTTTTGTTGTTGTCATTTTTATTAGCGTATATACAGTATGTAGTTTAAACTAAATGAAAAACACTGCTGAAATAAAATAAGTTTATATGTTGAAAATGTTTAAAATACAAATCTTTTGTAACAATATACACTACTGTTCAAAAGATTGGGGTCAGTAAAAATGTTTTCTTTCTTTTTTGAAAGAAATCAATACTTTTTATCAACAAGGATGAGTTAAATTGATGAAAACTGATAGTAAAAAATTATATTGTTAGAACAGGTTTGTATGTGTATTGTATTTTGAATAAATGCTGTTCTTTTAAAATTTTTATTCATCAAAGAATCCTTGATATGATTTCTGATATCTGAAGGATTGTGTGATACTGGCTGATGAAAATTCAGCTTTGCATCACAGAAATAAATTATATTTTAAAGCAAATATAAATAGAAAACCATTATTTTAAATTGCAATAATATTTCACAATATTACTGTTTTTTTTTTTGTTGTTGTTGTTGTTGTTTTTTTCCCTGTATTTGTGGTCCAATAAAAGAAACTTCTTTCAAAAAACATAAAAAAAAAAAAAAAAAATCTTACTGATCCCAAACTTTTGAATGGCAGTGTATATGTATATGTATATATATATATATATATATATATATATATATATATACACACACACACACACACATGAATTATAACATATACTTGATTCACATTCAGCACTGGACTGGAATTTAAAAATCATTGTCAGTTCAGCTCTGAACATCACACAACCTTGTAGAACAATAACTAGTCTCCAGCAACCCTCATCCTGAACACAAAACATCCCTGCACACAGCTGAAGCAGCACTCCAACATCACAGACACTCTCTGCTCTTAGAGACATGTCTCCTGTAAGTTACTGAGAATGATGGAGGAACAGAACAAAATGAACACAATCAGCAAACACAATGCAGTAAATTCACCTGGCACAAATACTGTATTGGCCAAACACAAGCCTATTGTGCAAAGAAGCAGATAGACTATTGCAAACAGCCCACACCACATCCATCTATCTGGACAAGAGTAAAAAATTACACATTGAGCAGATGAAGTGTCCTCTATCATAGTTATCACTATCATGGCCAGATAGATAGAACCATAAACCTGCAATCATGCTCTGAGATGCTGTTGTAAAAGAAAAAAGAAAAAAAGGAAATACCAACAAAACAGTCACCTATTGTTTACTTCAGAGAAGTCACAGAGACTGAAGGCATGTTGGAGTTCAGGAATCTGTTTTGGATCATCCGTAGAGAACAGACACCTTTATCAGGTGCTTTTCTGCAGTCATGACCTTACGATATAATGCAAGTTATTCCCAGAGTGACCACGCACCTGGTGCTTTCCATAAAAAGGCCACAAAATAAAGCTTGAAAAATATAAATAACTAAATAAAGAAATAAAGAAATTCCAACCAAGAGCCAGTGAAAGAAAGTGCTTAACTTTCAGATGTTGTTCATTCACCTCAGGAGGTCAAACTAAATATTAAACGAACTGCTTTATTTTCTATTCATTTTAGAAGAGGAATGCTGTTCTGCAACATTTGGGACGTAAAGACAGTTTGAAACTCAGATATTTGATTGATCTGATTTTGTTGTGTTCTAGCAATAAATACATAAAAAAAAACAGAATGGGTAAATTAGCCAGTAGACAGTACTTAGTAGCAGCTAGTTAATTGGGATTGTTTTTATTGATAAACATATATTTCTAATAAATTAAAGGAAATTTCATGTTTTTATGAGCCCTTAAAAATGGGGAGAAACTCATGGAACATCTGCTGCATTATTATGAAATATTAGTGATATTTATGTTGCTTGGAAAACATTTGACTTCATCAGAATATGACTTACAGTATCTTAGCATCATTGAATTATTATTACAGTTATTATTATTTATATATAGTTTTTATTTTTATATTTTCCATTTTCATTTTAATTTGTTAACATTTTAGTAATTTTGTGTGTTTTTGACGTTTAGATTTTTTTTTTTGTCTAAATGGTTTTTATCCATTTTTATTTGTTTTAGTAAGTTAAACGCAACTTGATCTCATGTTGAAAACGTACCTGTGGGAACTTTTTCCACAAGATGCGAAATACGTACCGCCATATATGTTTCGTGACATATTCAATGTGAAATGTCCACTGAGTGGTGCTAAAAGTGTGTTCTTTTTTTCCCCAGAAGAGATGATCGTATATATGGTACGTTTTATGTGACGTTGGTTTTGTAGGCGTCACCTCAGTTCTGACTTGAAATGTCCGTTGAGTTGCGCCATAAGTCTAATGCTCCGTGACGTTTTAAAATAATGTACCATCTGCGCTACACCTAAACCTACCCGATAGTATGAACATAAGGGAATGTGACGTAAAAACGCCGTTTTAGCTTGTTTTTTGATCTCTCAGTTCTTTCATCTTGAGTCATGTTTTTGACAGGATTCATACCCAAGGATTCTGCATCATAAGTCCAATTCCGTGCTGGCTGAGCTATTGAGCAAACTTGTTACCAGTGTTGGGCAAAGTTACTTTTAAAAGTAATGCATTGCAATATTGCGTTACTCCATAAAAAAGTAACTAATTGCGTTACTTTTTATGGAAGGTAATGCATTACGTTACTTGTGTTACTTGTAATGCGTTACCCCCAACACTGCTTGGTAAGTCCGGAAAGCGAAACATATGGAGCTGTAACATAGCTAAAAATTAGCTGTGGTGGGTAACACTGTCAAATCACTAGCCAATTTGGTGGGTTACTTTATGTTCATTCATTCATTTCTTGGGCAAGTTCATTTAAGCCAAATTACTCAGTATCGGTGTATATCTAGCTAACTTGAACATACCCGACAAAAAACGGTGTGGCGGGTGCGCTGGTTTTCTATGCATTGAAACAAAAGTTGCCATTTTCCAGCTTTAAGAAAGATGCATTTTATAAGCAGATTGTGTAGTTATAGCATCTACCAACAAGAACTAATTGTACCATGTCACTCAGCCAAACCTTGATCCCATGACCAAAATTTCAATACCAGAGAACAATTTGTCCTTATATATGGAACACCTTTTTGTACTTTACTAATGGAAAGTTCCAGCTATTGTTTTTATGGGAGCTGTATTTTGTTTTTCAATGACGGAGAGGTATCAAATTTGATGTTCAAATTAAAAAAGGAATATGAACCTATCTGCAACTCAACAGCATTAACTGAGCACAAGGAGAGCAAAGACTTTCAAATAGTCACATAATTCCTATATTCAGCTGGGTTTATCATGCGGCTGCCAAGGCTGCTTGTGTGAATGTGAGACATGATATGCATGTATAATTGATTTATCTGGCCTTGTTTGTACCAAATGAAAATTATGTTTCATTGCATTGGAATTAAAGATGTGCAATCAGAGGTTCCGTTTCATACTGCAAAAACGAAGCTTCATATACAGCAAAAATGAAACTGTCAGATCAGGCTAACTCCCCTGCTTTCCTTTCGACAAGTTAGACGGTTTAAACAATGGACGAAACAAAAGGTGGTCATTTTATAAACAACTGAGCATAACTGAAACAATGCACTGCAAAAAATTATTTACTTATCTAATACTGAACATAACACTTTTTATAATATCACAACATAATGAATTAATTAATACATTAATAAGACCTAATTTAATAACTCCAACAAATCTTGGCCGTGTGATTGTTTATATCATTGTAAAATGTAATATATATTATCACACAGCTCTTTATATACAGATGGATATACAATATATTTAACTTTATCTGCAAACATAAATTATATTCAAGTAAAGCAATATAGTGTATAGCAAATCTCAAGTGTGTGACTGTTTATATCGTCGCAAAATGGAATTATCGCCCAGCTCTAATCTGTTAAATGCAACTATATAGCATGAAGATATTAAGATATTATAAAAATTAACATCATGTTTTTGTAAAGTAGCTTTGAAACCATGTGTATCGTGAAAAGCGCTATACAAATAAATTTGACTTGACAGTTTGTGTGGTTTGCCAAAACAAAAATCAACAACCGAAAAGTTAACAAGTTGCTATATAAGGACTAGATGTACCATAAAATACTGATTAAGAAAATGATTTTTGCAGTGTGAAGTTCAATATGTGAGGTCAATATGTGAATATGGTCCAAAGAATGATTGCCCAAAGCAATCACATCACTCAGTTTCGCAGGATAACTCCACAAGACAACTGGTAAGTCACAAACATCATTTAAACACATGCATCTAATGATGTTCTCTTTTAAAATAAATAAGTAAGAATTCTTGGTAACACTTAAAGCCTTTATGTATAATGCATTATAAAGGGTTATTAAAGGGTATACTGCATTATAATTATTCATAATGTGCATTGTAATACATTATATCTTTCAGAAATAATTATTTGAAATGCATAATGTAACAATAAATTGATGATTGTTATAATACATCAACTGTGGTTACAATTATTCATGAGATTGTACAGTGCATTATATGGTGCATTACAAGGCATAATTAATGCATTAAATCTACTTTTATAATGCATTATACATAAAGGCTTAAAGTAAAGTGTTACTGAATTTTTACCTGGCAAGGTGCAATAAAGCTTGAAAACAGGCTGATCTCAGTGATAGGAGTGTGATATCACACAAACACAGCAACACCCAGAGAGTTGTACACTGTGGATAAACATTATCTTTTAAGCAAATAAAATGCATCAAAGATTCCATATTCCTAGGTCACATGATTTCTAGATATTTACATTTACACACGAAAATGAGTGGTGCCCATGCAAAACCCACAACAATGCATTGGTTTGTTCTGAGTGGATATCAGTATGTTGCTATGTGGTTTCTAAGGTGTTCTGGATACTCAAACATAATGGTCAATCACATCTCCCTCTGGGTCTATTTTCACTTCAGATCTTTATTTTTGCCATTTTCCTCATTTTTAATTCTTATTAGCATGTATTACTTTGGGAATGTTTCTGACAAACAATAGGCCAGATATATGAGCCTGATCTCACGGCAATTCGTACATATTTTACGAGGTGGCTAATTCGTATGAATTCGTACGACCTCACTCGTACAAATTCATACGATTTTAGCTAAAACGTACATATATTACGAGTAGCACAATATGTATGAATTTGTATGAATGACCTACACCTAACCTCGCCCCTTAACCTACCCATCAATCAAATCATACAAAATCGTAAGAGTGAGGTCGTACAAATTTGTAAGAATTAGCCACCTCGTAAAATACGTACAAATTGGTCGTGAGATAGTGTTGGATATACTTGTTTTTTAATCTGTCACAAAGATATAAAGCATTTAAAAAAAAAAAAAAAATGTGATAAATGACAGAAATATTTCAATTAACAACCACTACACACTCTAAACAAAGTTAATAAAATGTTTTAAAGTTGTAAATAAATGTAAATGTTTTAAAGTTGTAATTGACAGACATATTTCAATTAACAACCACTATATACTTTAAAAGATGTTTTAAAGTTGTAAATATTTTTTTTTTGAGTAAAGATTATTTTGTATTTAAGTAAAAAGAAAATACCATTTCAGTTTTTCTACTTCAAATTTTAACATTTAATTCAATGTGCTTTGTAATTATTTGTGAAATACACTAGATAACTTATTTTTTTATATGTCAAAATGATGGAAAGAATTTTGAATACAAAAATGTAATTACAGAAATATTTAAATTAACAACCACTATACACTCTATAAAATGTTAATAAAATGTTTTAAAGTTTTAAATAAATATAAATGTTTTAAAGTTTTAAATAAAACAAAGATTATTACTATAAAATAGTATTTCAGTCTGTGTACTGTGTACAAAATTTCACGTTTAATACAATGTGACGCTTGGTGCTTCTCTAAAATTATTTGTGAGATTAACTAGCAATTTTTAAATGAAAATTGCTTCTGCAATTTTTTTTATTTTTTTTTCCCCCACTGTAGCATAGCACTAGAGACTGTGGTTAAATAAATAAATAAATAAATAAATAAATAAATGTCTATTCCAAAAAAACAAAACAAAAAATCCCCTGAAAAAACCCCCCACTTATTTCTTGATCCTGTTACCCCATAATGTCCTCTTTCTTACTGTCCCTACAAATAAAAAGTGGCAAAAAATAAAAAAAATAAATAAATATATAATACCCCTTGACAAAACATAACAAAACAAAACATACAAGATGGTTGCAAACACAGCTACTGTAGCATCAGCTGATAAGGACAGACATAAGACTCCAGGAAACCCAGTGGAGAGCGACTAACACACATGATAGTGTAAATGTGTCTTTGTACCCGTGTTCCCGAGTCTTTATCTTATGACTCTCAGATGAAAAGCAGCCTTGTGCGTGACCCATGAGGCTGAGGTGTGGATTTAGAGAGGCAACCCAGTCTTTGACAGTGAGCTGCGGCATCGACCGCGGTAGAGGGGAGAGCAAGGGGACGACGGTCAATATACCCAGACCCAATTAAGGCAGCCTCTGAATGTAGTCAATGCTGTAATGGCAGTGCCTTTCAGAAGTCATTTGATATAGTTAACCAAACACACATGAAATGCACTTCTCACATGACAGTATGCAGGCAGAGGATTTTTTGAGAGGTGCACTGCGGCAGAGCAGAATAACCCGCAGCAGACCTCAGTACATAAATTCATCGAAAAACCAATGAGCATCGACTATAAGCACAATGTGGTGCTGGGAAATCTTACATTGACTTGGTATTATTTGTTTTTTGTAAAAGAAACTTTGTTCACACTCATGACCCTGGAAAGTTACACTAGCCTATATATATATATATATATATATATATATATATATATATATATATATATATATGCAGAATGCATAAGTGTAGCTTTATACCAGTGATTTTATCATTTATTTAGAATATAAAAGACTGGAGTCTTCAGATAAATTAATGCATATCTTAGGTTTCAATATTAAAAAAAGAGGAAATTTACTGTTAGCAAATATTTTTGTATAATAAAAACTATTTCTCCTTTAGAAATTCTGAAAGAACAGTCATTGAAAGAGCACTCACTCAAAAACACATAAAACAGTGAATGATGGCAGAGAAATGCAATCTGTAAGTTATTATACTACACTAGGCATAAATAATGCCGAAGATATGTGGCATTTATTATAACATATTTACATGATGCATGGCATAATTTGTTTAAATTAAAAATTGTTAAAAAATTAATCATGTTCTGTTGTTGTTGTTGTTGCTGTTGTTGTTAACAAATGATAAACAATAAGTTACGTCTGATAATTAGCAGCATGCCTATTAAATGACAAAAAAAATATGCATGTTAAAAGTTGCTACCTGGTCTCATGTCGAAAACTTACCTCTGGGAACTTTTTCGCAAGACGCGAAATACGTACCAGTAAGTACCCTACAAATCACTGCAGTTTCCAACAGAAATTAACACTAGAGGCGATAAAACAGCAAGCACTTGTAATCGTTTTTATACACGGTTATGATTACAGCTCCATATGTTTCGCTTTTTGGATGTAACAAGTCTGCTCGGTAGCTCGGAAATGGATTTAAGATGTGGAATCCTTGGGTACGAATCCCGTCCAAAAATGTGACTCACAATGAAAGAGCTGAAAGATGAGAGATCGAAAAACAAGCTAAAATGGCATGCTTGTGTTTTTACGTCACATTCGCTTTTGTTCATACTATCGTATAGGTTTAGGTGAAGTGCAGATGGTACATTATTTTAAAACGTCACGGAGCGTTAGACTTATAGCGCCACTCAACGGACATTTCAAGTCAGATCTGCGGTGACGCCTACAAAACCAATGTCACATAAAACGTATCATATGTACATTTATCTGTTCCGGGGAAAAACCCGAACACTCTTTTAGCGCCACCCAGTGTACTTTCCACATTAAATATGTCACGAAACGTACATGGCGGTACATATTTTGCGTCTTGCGAAAAAGTTCTCAGAGGTAGGCTACGTTTTCGTCATGAGACCAGGTGGGTTAAATATGTATTGTTAAAAATTAAATTAGAATTTTTTTTATTGATATTGATATTGGATTTAATAAAGTTTGGTGTGAAAGAATTGTATTATTGCCCACCTGCTCTGATTGCCCAAGGTGTGTAATTTCTGAGCTACCAGCGTCACAGTAAAGAACCAGTAAAGAACCAGTACCAGTAAAGAAAATAGTCCCACACTCGCACTCACACCATTGGTTGTTGCAAAGTTTCTATTTCTAAACGCTCAAACAATCCAAACATCGTTTTAACAGATCCATTGACAGTATTTTCACATTTTGGGAAAATACACCTACGAAGAGTTTATTTTATCTCTATATTAAGATGGAATAAATCAACTATTTTACCATTATAAATATAGTGCAGTGCACCTGTCGATGATTCCCACCCTCGGGCACGAGGTCTGTTTGTTTACATTTATTTACTGCAAATTGTGCATGTTGTAAGTTATGACACCTCTATATCATATATTTATATTTCACCACTGTTTTATTACAGAATTGGTTTCAGCCATAGTACAGTATAGCCTAATAATTTTGTGTCAGAATAGCCAAGAAATCAAATTAAACGAATGAAATAAAGAAGCCATAAGTCTGTTCAATCAGGTGGGATGGTAAATTTGTCATGACAAATATTCCATTAAAACAATTTAGTCCAAAAGTGTGCATATTAAAAGAAGTACTGATGTATTGTCATATTGTTATTCGGCATATCATTATATATATATATATATATATATATATATATATATATATATGTATATATAAATAGGCCTATATATATCTCTCTGATGTCCATTTATATATATATATATATATATATATATATATATATGACCCTGACCTTTTATTCAGGCTTAATTATATATATATATATATATATATATATATATATATATATATATATATATATTCAATCTATTTGGGCTGTTTGAATAGGCATGACTTTTTTTTGTTTTTAAGTTGCTAAATTCCCTTCAAAGTAACTGCAGGTGTGAGACATTGATTAACCCAAGGTTAAGAGATGTTAACCCATGATAAAGTGGAGTGTGAGTTTTAGAAAGTTTAGAAACTGTGAAAGTTTGTAGTACACAGTCTTTTCCTATGTCTCTCTCTCTTTCTTTCTCTCTCTCTCTCTTCCATTCTCTCTGGTGTCTCATTTGTCTGTATCTCGTCTCTACTTACCTTGAACATGGAAAAGGTCACCCCACTCCTCTGAGCGTGTTGCAGGCCATTCACAGGAGTAATGGTTTGGCGATTTGCTGCGCTCCCCAGCGTAATATTTTTGGTTTACTTAAAGGACACATTTATTGAAGGAATATATAAATATGGATTCCTGACAGGCACTTAGTTTGATGCATTTGTATATCAGGTCCTTTTTTTGGCTTCATTGCTCAAGTAAAGTATTTCAGAGGCAACACATATATAATAGACAAAGAGCGTCAGCTTTCAGTGCGGTAAGAGTGCCTTGTGATCTGCTGGGTGCAGTCCTGAGAGCTGACTGATGTTTTTCCGCTCAGAATGGGGGCCGCTGAGGGATATCATTGGTGCATCCATGGCTTTGCTGGCTGTATACACTCATACAACTGTCGGATTATGGTTGAAATGATTCGCCCAGCCACACCAGTGACTAGTGAAAATAATCCACTCAGCATGTCCTTTCAATGACCTGAACGACATGTAATATTTCACATATTACAATGTGGTCATACACATTGTTATGGACCATTAGTCTTCATTTCTTTAAACGGAAGTGTCAAAACTGATTCTGGAAAATAAATTCTAGCCCTACAGTATGTGCTCTATCCCGATGACCATCCTTTTGCATTTTAGCTCATGCTAGCTCATGATTCATTACCATCTGCTCAATATGGCCTTGACTGTCCGATTGTTACATTAGAACCCCACAGTCACCTCAGCTGGCTCTATTAATCAAACTGACCTGCTCTGGAGCCCCTTAAACACTTATAATTTGTGCTTTAGTGCAGATAAAAAGACACAGTCTAATTACAAGCTGTTGCAGAGAGAAAAGCATAAGCATTGTTTAAAACAACAATGGAAATGCCAAAATTTGACATTTTATTAGACTGAACGCATTCAAAAAATGTCGTTATTTATTCACCTCTGCGATCTGATGAGCTCCTCCGTGTTCTGTCAGAATCACCATGTTTCACTGTAAGAAATGCAAAAGGTTTAAAGAAGAATTTGGCTTCACTAAGATTACTGTGATCGTTTTTAACACCTTTTAGGGCTCCTTCAGATTTTCTGATGTGTTATTTTTATGCTGTGCGCCTGACAGACTTCAAACCAAGAGGCAGAGACAGTTCTCTGAAGCGCCACACACACACACTCGCCCTTGCCGAGCGCTATTCTTACAAATGTGATGTGGCCAGAATAGCTCTAATGAATTGACCAAATAATTCACAACATGACAGGAGACGCTGCTGTGTTCTCTACCTAATTCTCAGCTCTCATCTAAATGTCCCTGACATTTCTATCCAACCACTTGGATGTACTATTTACCACATCGACAGCACAATTTAGCTCCAGCGAAGCCAAATGAATTGAAGTGTTGTTGATCAGTAAATTATGGCTCTCAGATGTCCGAATGCTGTTTATCTGACATGGAGAACGTGATGATTCAATCTCTCCAGTTCTACAAGAGAGGAAGATTTCTTTTTTTAGCTTTTGTTTTCTTTAACAAGCTATTCAGAAGCTGCACTGCACACTGTTTACTGGTCTATACTACAGTATACTAGACGGTTTCGGTTTGTCACATACCACATAAGGCTACAGTAGGTGATATATTGATTATTAACAGTATATTTGTTTTTTTTCACACTCAAAGTTGTTCACAGTAGTCCTAAAGATTTATTTTCATGTACACATGAGCTGAATGTTGCCATTTAGTTCAATGCAAATACTATGTTCTAATATGTTCTACTCTTTGGGCTACTTTTATTTAGCAAGGATGCATTAAATGAATCAAAAGTGACAGTAAAGACATTTATAAAGTTACATTAGATTTTTTCCCCTGTTTCGAATAAATGCTGTTCAATTGAACTTTTCATTCATCAAAGAATCCTGAAAAAGAAATATATCACAGTTTCCATAAAAATATTAAGCAGCACAACATTCATGATGGTAAGACATTTCTTAAGGAGCAAATCTGAAGGATCATGTGACACTGAAGACTGGAGTAATGATGCTGAAAATTCAGCTTTGCATCACAGGAATAAATTACATTTTTGATCAAATAAATGCAGCTTTGGTGAGCATAGGAGACTTCATAAGAGATTTCCATTACATTACAAATATTCACCAACCCCAATCTTTTAAACAGTACTTGTACATTTTTCCATCTGAAAACAAAGAAAATAGTTAATATACCAGATTACAGTGGCTACTGGATTAAAATTTTAAACCATTTGATAAGAAATACGTAATTAGCTATATATATATATATATATATATGTGTGTATAGAGAAGGCTGAAAAAAGAGAGGATTTCAAGTAAAGTGAGTGTAGGCTACTAAACAGTATTTGAACCATTATTTATATAAAAGATCAGCCTTATTGATTTTGACTATTGTTGTAAGAAAAACTCCTGCATTGAGCCAGTTAGGACACAATATCATACTTACCTCTTAAATAAAATCATTAACAATAGGTTGCATAAACAAAGCCATTGAGAAACAGAGAAATATGGGTTTTCTGGCCTATACTGCTTTTGTATTTATTGGGTTTATTGATTTAGTTATTTGAGATAGTGACCTACTCATGCAACCCTTCTAGCAGAATGGAAAAAGTAATAAACAGATTTAATGTACATGAATTTGTTAGCACAGACTTAAAAGTAGCCATTATGGAGAGGATTAAGGGTTGAGATGGAGGGTGAAGAGGTTGTTGATGTGTGTAGGCCTACTTACAAGTCTGCTAACATTTAATCCTCAAATACTGTGGCAATCTTACAGCCTCAGTTCATCATTAGCCTCAGATTTCCCCCTTTTCAACTATTTTTAGGCGTATGAATACAGCGTACTGTCATTAATCTTTAAATGCGTGTAAGAATACACTTCCCGAGCCCATCAGAAAATGCATAGTTCATGGTCTAGCTATTTTATGGGTCAGTGTTAATGGAACCGCTGGCAGAAGCACACACAGATCCGTGAGTCATATGACCACTCTGAACAAACATGTTTACGGCTTTGTTGCCGCTTTCAGTTAGCGCTAATGCTGCCGTTCATGCTCCGGGTTTGATGTCACGCGGGGAGCGTGTCGCAGATTGAGAGTTGGCGTAATTGAAATGCGATTGTTTCCGTTCTTTCTTCTCTCCTGAATCTCAGGAGAGTTCAGAACGTTTTACCGTGTCGTGTTGTAGTGCTCTCTCTGCGTGTCGCCCAGTTTCACGGCTCTGAATATAATCAATGCTAATGTGACTACCGATGTGGCTCGCAGGCGTTCTGCTATGATGAGTCACAGAGGACAGGAAAACAAAAAAAAGAAAAACCAGGCCTGTTCACACAGAGGTTTCAGTTGCCTTTCACATTAGCATCTAACAAGTATTTCTACTCCTTTAAAGTGGCAATGCTGCTGTTTCAATATACGGTTGAGTTAATTCAGATAAATTGGTGTCAAAAAGTGGCTCAATTTACCTGAATTCATAATATTTTCTCTGGCATTATTGTAAAGGTTGACTCTCATCTCTATTCAGGAGTGAAAATGATCATACACGAGATATAATTTAAAGCTCAGCGCACATTTAAAATGATAAACCTCCTGATTTTTGTTTCTTGTCGTGTTTCATGAGACGTCCTCATTAATTCTGCCCAGAGTGTGTTGGTTACTTCGAAGGACTTTTTTTCCAGATATAATTTAGTTTAAAAGAGAGACCACACTGGATCAATAAAGGCCGAGTCAATGATGGATGGTACGCCATTTATTAATTTCACCTCAGGACAAATTAAAACCACTCTGGGTACTTCACATGGAGCATATGAGCAGAAACAGTTGCCTGGGTTTTGACTTTGCATAATCTCGTTTACTTTGTAGGATGGATCAAAATGTATGGCATAAATTTTGGAATTTTTATTTGTCTATTGTCACTCACTTTCACAGCTCAGCTAATATTTTTTATGTATTTTTGGATTTTTTTTTTTTTTTTTAATCAGAAGAATCATCATTTTACCCAAACAGCCACTGTAAACAGGTATATTGACTATTTTCTTAGTGTTTTTAGCAGTGTTGTATAAGGTACTCTAAAAAAGTAATTAAGTACAAGCTACTAATTACATCTTCAGCAGAGTAATTGTTCTCATACTGTTCTAAATCCCATATCATATCAGCCTCGACCAGTTGAACAATCAAAGGACAGATATGAAACTGCCTTTTAATTCCTTCAAATAAATAATATAAAATTGCATAAATTATTTTTGAACTGAAAAAAGAACTTAAAGAGACAAGGTTACATTAAAAACATACATTTTAACATTAGATTTTAACATCACTATTGTTTTATATAGAATTGTTCTATAACCTATACAGTATTTAATGGAATTGTATCAAAAGTAACTAAAAAAAATACATAAAAATTAAAATTAATCCCTTACTTTACTTTTCAGATGGAAAAATGTACATTACGTTAAAAAAAATGGACTTATGCTCACCAAGGCTGCATTGTGATTACACGGTAAAACAAAAAAGTTATATTTTACAGCTCTGTTTATATTTAACAGACTTTATTTTATTTACATGTTAGCGGGTTTAAAGTCAACATGATTATAAAATGTTTACTACTGATGCACCAATGAACTGAAAAGAAAAATAGCAATTCGAGAGAAAGTAAACAGAGAATTTTGATTTTATATTGACTTACCTGTATTTCAACAACACGCTTCAGAGACAAAGCAGGGAAACCCATGTGGCATCAAATAAGAAGCAATGACCTACTGCTTTGCTTTTGAGTATTGATTATCTTGCAAAGTGAGAGAGGGAGACAGACAGACAGACAGACAGACAGAGACAGATTGGGAGACAGGGACAGAGCTGATGGATGCTGAGGTACGTAAGTAGGGTAGGTCAAACTTGAAGCCGAGGACATGTCCAACTTTCCCGGGCCCTGCCGCTCAGATGAACTCATTAGAAGTTAATTAATCACATGCATCGATCCATTGTCACTTTCCTCTGCAGCTGCCTGAGAGAGAGACAGGGCTCAGGTTCTGCAGAAAAAGCTCTCTGTGTCAACATCCACATCCTTTAGGAGCGGTTTCTGCTGAGGCGCCAAATCCACACCAGAAATATGAGCAGGTTATCGGCTTAACAGGTTGGAATATGTCCTCTTTATACTTACGGTCGCTATAGATCTATCTTCATGCGTGCAGGAAATATACCCACTCATACTCCCCTCCTCCAGCTGAAATGCATTCGGCTGAAGTGTATGAATGTGACAATACTGAAACTCTGCAAAACTTGGGACTATATTTTATGATACAGGTTGCTCTGAACATTGTGCAGTTTAATGAACCAGCGTTGCTGGGATGAAGCCTGCAGCTTGTGTTGAAGGAAAATGTTTGATGTTGTTTAACCTTTCATTTTTCTTGCTGAATGGTCGGCTTGAAAATAAATGCATTTATTAAAAATGTACTTGAAATACATTCACTTTCATTTATTTCTGCACCACTAACAGTAGTAACACTTGCACAGTGTTTGTGTACTTTATCACTGATGAAATGGATTAGATGCAATGTTTGTCGAATACACAGACGTTTCAGATCAAGCAACAGAAACACTTTAAATGCAAAACTTTATGCACTGCTTAATACTAGAATAAAGTTCAGCATAAGCCTATACTATTTACTGTACATACTAATGAAGTGGGCTCTATTTTTTTTATATATTTTGGGGTCTTATCATTTTTACTTTGAAAAACTTGACAGACTCTTTCAGTCGACTGCTGATGAGGCATAAGTGCTGGCAAAAATTGTACCACTTGCATACACTGCTGATATAGATGCTGACTTAAAGTTGCATAAAGTTGAACACACCTAATGATTGTTTTTTTAGCAGGTTTCCCTCATTTCCCTCATTGGTCGTTCAAGCAGATAGCCCAGCCCTAAACTCGCCTCGTTGGTTGAGACCATGCTGTATTGGACTGGATGTGATCAAGGAGGTCTATAATGCCTGGAGAGAGATTCCCATTCATCTCACTGTTGACCTGACCTTTGACCACCTAATTGGGAAGTTCCCAGAGAACCACATACACTGATGCAAATTTTTAGACAGGTGCAATGCACATAAAAAATGTAAAAGACCTTGGTGTATTATTAATTTACTTATTTTTTATAAGACAACATGCATGAGCTGCATTTGAAGACCGTGTCACAGCGGCATGATGAAGGCTGATGAAGGCTCTTTGTTAAGAAAATAGAACACATTCTTCTTGGACCAGACTGTCCCACAGTTTATTGTGTGCCGATGACAACAGGGATTTTTTTTTTTTTTTAAGAGAGAGATAAAATTGTTGGACTACACTTTTATATGTACATACTGGGTTTCAACTCTCTCAAATATCTAACAATAAAAAATGTAAATAATAATAATTTAAAAAAACACTTTAAAGTGGTTGAAATTATTATTTTATTTATTTATTGGTTTGTGTGAATAGAGACAATAAAAAAAGAAAAAAGAAAAGAAAAAAAAATATTCCAGCCAAAAAGCTGAAAAATATACATGGCTAGTATAGAGTATAGCATTGCTAATTTGCATCTTACATTAGATTCAGATTTTTGACAATATAGTATACCATACATACATACATACATACACTCTCAGAAATAAGATGAAAAAGTTGTCACTGAGGTTTTGTACCTTATTTACCCCTAAAAGGTGCATATTAGTACCTCAAGTGTATATATTAGTACATAAATAGTACATACATATACACACCTAAAAGGAACACTAACTACTTTAAGGATACTTCCAACCCTGGTTAGATTAATAATTCATTAATAAAACTCTCTTCCAAGTCTAAATATGCATACAGATCTGGTTCAAGCCAACATTTAATCATCATTGTAAAAGTCTTTGTATCATGTGCTTTAATTTCAATTGGTGACATGTTCCACAGTTGGGAGACCTTTACACAAAAAAAGCTCTTTGTTCTTTTGTGGTTCTGCATTAATCAGTCCTACAATTTATACCTGCTGTACTGAACCTGGTAGTTCAACTATTATCATCCTGTCTAAGATGTGATTTTATCGATAGTTTATACTTTTTATTAAGTACATTAAAGAGATAGTTCACCCAAAAATGAAAATTCTGTCATCATTTACTCACCCTCAAGTAGTTCCAAACCCGTATGAATGTCTTTGTTCTGCTGAACACAAAGGAAGATATTCTGAAGAATGTGGGAAACAGAGCAGTCCTGGGGCACCATTGACTTCCATAGTATTTTTTTTCCTACTATGGAAGTCAATGGTGCCCCAAAACAGCCTGGTTACAAACTTTCTTCAAAATATCTTCCTTTGTGTTTGGCAAAACAAAGAAATTCATACAGGTTTGGAACTACTTGAGGGTGAGTAAATGATGACAGAATTTTCATTTTTGGGTGAACTATCCCTTTAATGGACCAAGGTGAACATACTTAGACAAGTCACATTACTTTGCCTCAACATGTCATGCGACTGAGTAATTTGCTTAGAAGAGAAGATATCATCAGACTAATATCACTACACAGCATCTCAAATGTTCCTCTGTTGCTCTGATTCTGAAATGCAGAAGCCAGAAACACAGCTACACTTTTCAATACGAATAGTTTACTAAACTTGTCTCTGCATATTCAGCTGGGGAAGGAGAAAGTGTTTTAACATAGGAAAAAATGTCACACTTCAGCTTTAAACACTTAAAATGTGCTGACTTAAGGCTCAAGCATGTTTTTAAGAAATAGGCCAATATTCATTATGCCTCAGGAGTGTTCTGTAACATTTGTGAAGAGTATGTTTTATTTTAGTAGCTGTGGAATCGGGGTGGCAACACAGGTGTCAAATATGCAAAGTTTGTGCATGTGCAGTCTTTACCTCAGCCTGCTGCAGATAAAATTTCACCCAGGACTGAAACATGAGCACTTGTTATTTTTGAGACATTCAGCCAGATTGTTGTCGGTGAGATTCTTACTTTAGGTGTCATCTATGAAAAGCTATTTTTTGACAACATCATCCCTGGAGGTGCAAAATGCTTTGTTTTCACTCACACTCCTGAAAAAAAAACCATGCTCAAAGGTTATGCCTTTTGAAACGTACAGTATAGCACATGTAAATAATTTAAAGTCTCTTTCATAAAACTCATTACACCTTATCCTTACACCTCTAACAAATGATTTTAATACCAAAAACACATAAAATGTCTCATAACTGTGTCAACAAGATTCTGCCACACATGATAATATTATATATTATTATGTAGGATTATATGCATTCAGTTCTTTTTGGTGTGTTCATTCCATTGTGATATTTTCCTCTTTGTGTATTTGAAATGGGAAGTCGATATCAAATGAACAGTAGCCACAGAAAGTTTTTGAACATTTGAGTCACACTTAATAATGTCTGAATGGATTTTGTTATATATTACAAAGACATTCATACATTTTAAGTGTAGCGTAATTGTCCAAAAATGATTTTGGATATAGTAGGCTATAAACTGTGTGTTTGTGTTGGTAATCAAATGCAGTGGCCATGTGTAATGAAATTCTGAAGAATACAGTAAACATACTGTATGATGACAAATGTTCTCTGTTCACACTGGAATACAATGAAGACAATAAACCCTGTTATTTTAGGTAACCACATAAAAAAACAGCACCATATAACTTCTAAAGTCCATGTTTTAGAGTTAGCTGTGGATAAATTGATCAATATATTGATTTTGGCCCAGGCACCAACTTGTGTGACATTGCATTGTTGCCGTGTGGCAGTGGATACAGTTCACTGTAAAGATACTGGCTGGTCACAGATTGACCTAAATACATGAAAAATGATATTATATGGTCTATGTACCGTAATGACAGAAAGTCTTTTTTTTTTTTTTTTTCAAACAAATCATTAACACCAGAATACACTCTTTTGAATTTTCTATTCATCAAGGAATCCTGAAAAAAAGATGATTATAAGCAGTAGAAACTGTTCTCAGTGATAATAATAAGAACCATTATTAATGATTGCGCAGCCAATAATAATAAATAATAAATAATATAATAATTATTACTATTAATAATTATTGTTTATATTAATTGTAATTAATAATATAATTAATAATAAATGATTAATAATAAATTACTGTTTACAGCACTGATAATAAAAAGAACCATTATTATCCATAATAATAATAATAATAATAGCAATAATAATAATGCATATTTTTATTATATATATATATATATATATATATATATATATATATATATATATATATATATATATATATATATTCTTGCCACTATAGGATTACAACAAATCAAAGATTAATCAACAGAACAGTTTTTTTTATTTATTCTTCATAATAAATTATTAATTGATGAGTAATGGGTGCTAAAAGCTAAAAAATCACAAGAATAAATTACATTTTAAAGTATATTAAAACAAACTCTCATAATATTACTATTTTTTATTGTTTTTTTTATCAAATAAATGTAGCTTTGGTTAGCATGTGGAACTTCTTTCAAAAATAAATTACATTTTAAAGTATATTAAAATAGAAATAATTATTTTAAATGGTAAAACTCACTCACAATATTACAATTTTTTTTACTGTATTTTTTATCAAATAAATGCAGCTTTGGTTAGCATGTGGAACTTTAAAAAAAAAAAAAATCTAAATTCACAATTATATATTAAATAATAATAACCTGGTCTTGTAATATTCAGCCATGCCTTTTCTTTTCTTGTCACTATATTTGATTACAACGAATCAAAAATTAATCCACAGAAAAGTTTCTTTTAGCTTAAAAGGAGGCCCATCAGCTATTCAGATTCTAGAGATGAAAGAGCATCTCACTAAAACTTCATCATCACAGGAAAAGTGCCTGTGTATCAGTCTTCCATTCAATTAGCAAATCCCTCTTTCCCACGGCTGATGCTTTAGGAATAAGCTAAAAGGCTTTTACTTCACTCACTGAAGTCTCTCATGCATATGCTGAAGTATTTTAACAGTAGATTAAAGCAGCGACATTATGAAGACCTTGGATCTGTGCACATTTGCGCGTGTATGTGCATATATCAGCAGAGGTCAGACCTGCCATTATACCAAATTATAAATATTTTGTCAACTAATCAGTGGGGGCTTGGCAAGAAAAGAGCGAAAAAGCAAGTGAGAGAGAGGGAGTCTCTGCTTACCCGTAGCAGCTGTGATCTCCATACACATATAGTCTGTTCCCTTCTAATGCAGAATCTTTGGCACTAGTGGAGGTCCTGGCTCACTTAGTGACCTAAGCGTAGAATAGAATAGAATAGAATAGACAATTCATATGCTAAGAGTCATTATAGAATCAATTTGCATAATATGCATAAAGGTTTGGGTACTTTTTTTCAGCAAGGCTGAACTGTAAAGACTTTCAAAATGTTACAAAGATTTCTATTTCAAATAAACACCAAAGAATCCTGGAAAAAAAAGAATAATGGTTTCCACAAAAAATATTATTCAGCAAAACCAGTTTTCAACATTGATAATAATAATAATAATAATAATAATAACAATAACAATATGTTTCTTGAGCAGCAAGTCAGCATATCAGAATGATTTCTGAAGGATCATGTGACACTGAAGACTGGAGTAATGATGCTGAAAATTCAGCTTTGCATCACAGGAATTAATTACATTTTAAAATGTATTAAAATAATATTTCACATTTCATCTCATCATTTTTTTTTTGACTTCCTTCAAAAACATTAAAAGTTAAGTAAAAATTCTGAACTTTTAAATGACAGTTTGCATATATTATATTATATTATATAACATTATATTTTAATATTTAAACATTATATTTATATTTCTAAATATAAAAAAACAAGCCCAAGTTTGAATTCTGCAACATCTCTCCTTTTATGTTCCAGAGAAACAAAAGTTAGTTTTGAGCAACATGAGAGTGGTTAATGTAAATGCTGACAGGATGACAGTATGGTTTTACCACAAAGAATGCATGCTATGCTGCTTTAGAATCTGGCTGAAATTAGAGATCTTAGAAGGAGGCATAATTACTCTGCCTACCGTTTGGAACAGCCTACATTCATGACTCCAATCCATAATATGGGAGTGGGAGTTCTTTCTAACATCAGCAATACTGATGACTCGCTCTTCCTCCTTCAGCAGCTACTTCAGAACAACTCATCTAACCACATCAGAGCAAAGTCTCTTGTGATTAATGTCTGATGAGATTAGAGTACAGCTGAATTGTTTAGTGCTACGATAAGGTTGACATCAACAAAGTCACAAAGGGATGAACTGCAGCGAAGTGCACGGCTGGCATAGGATAATGATATTTTTAAGGCTGACGATGCTAGGAATTTATGGACTTAATGGGCTCACAAGTTCACTAGCAGCATCAGAGAGCTGTTAAAAGTAAGAATACGTCTTCTATTCAATGAGAAAATAACCTCAAAAGCCACCAGCGAGAGTAAACCAAAACTGGTGTCCTTTTATGTTACTACATGCAGATGCTACACTAAAAATATAAAGAGACACAAAAAGCCTTTGATAGCCTAAACATGAAGGGACTGTTTACAATTTATGCCTAACAATCTCCTCCTTAATGCCACTCTGAAACCGTGATCTCCTTAAGTCTTCGCAGGTCACTGGAGAAAAGAAAAGTCCCACTTTAAAAGCTCATCTGCTGTTAGGCTGCACATTAAACCAAGGACATCCATTTATGCTACCTGCTCTTGAAAGCCGCTCGCTTTAATTCACATTTGATGCATGCTTGAATGTACAGAGCTATAACCGGCTTCGAAACCTGTCATCTTGGCTGACCTCTGTCTTTGTACGGCACACGTGTAAAAATCACGTTTTCCCCCGACAAGTAACGCAATTAACCTCGCCAGCCAGGAACATGCTCCACATATTTGTAAAAGGAATTAAGGCGCAGTTGTACATGAAAGCCACGCAGGCTTGAATCGTGTCATATAGACCTTGTGAAAAGGCAGAAAAGTCATGGTGGCTTAGAACGCTTTTGTACTAAAAAACACATTTACCAGCCTTCAACCATGACTTGGCTTTCATCATGAAAATGTTTCTCTGCACGGTTTTGTTTCTGTGAATATATTCCTGTTGCGCGCTATCCAAATATGGGGACGCTTCCTGAAAAATAGGCTATTTTAAATATTTTTGAAGATGAATTGATAGAATTGCATTACATGGGTCCATGAAGACAACCTTGGGTTATTTCATTTTGAGAGAAAGCATGAAAATAGATCTTTCCTTATTATGGCAGGGGTGTTATAGAATCCCAATTAATTTGATGTATGTTGTTTTTTTTCCCTCTCCACCTCAGTGTTGTTTAAAAAACAACTGCCAGGATCTTTGTTTGAAACCTCTCATTAATTATTACATGGCTCTCAGGAATATGTGACTCTGATTGGCTAATTGTGCCATCCAGCAGTCTGATATCTCCTAATATAGTGCATTAGTGCCCATCCGCTGTTTCAGCTGCTTTGGTTCCGAAAGTATTTTTCCCGTTCATTTTTTTCAAAAGGGATTTTAAAAAAAGTTATAAGTCATGAATCAAACTATCCTGCTATGAGGTGAACCACAACAAATATTGATTTGCAGCAACAAAAAAAAAATAAATAAAAGTATTTGAAAATTGGACAAAAAGACACAGGTACATGTACCTACTGGCTTTAATGAGGGCAAGAACTAAATTGAGAAAGACATGAATTAAAAACAACGGAGAAATTAACTCCATTGAGAAATTAAAAACAATTAATTATGACTTTTGCCTCAAACTCCTAATTTGCTGCTTAATAATAGTTAGTAAGGTAGCTGTTAAGCTGCTCATGGAGAATATGTGCTTTATAAGCACTAATAAACAGCCAATATGCTAGTAATATGCATGCTAATAAGCACCTAATTAATGAGAATTGGTCCCTAAACTGTTACCTATGTTTTATATTTATGGCAAATATTACAAATATTTTAGATAATTTGGAGAGGGGTGGAAAACTTTAGCAGATGTGTCCTTTTGTTCCAGTTGCTTGGTGGTGATTTGCATGCAGAATCATGGGTAATGTAGTTTTTATAAAATAAAATAATGTGGGCTGATGGCTTCAACAAAGGCATATATCAGTCAAGTCACTATTATTATTACATTACATTAGGCCTAATGCTTTTTAAAATACAGATTTTGCTAAAGCAGCTGTACAGTATTAACAAGGACAACAGTGTGTTGAAGGAATCAAAACTCCATTGTTCTTCTCTGGCGACTCAATTATTCTTATACCATGAACCCCCTGCAGTTCTTTCACAAACCCCAGTTTGGTAAACCCTGATGTAACAATGTTTAATGCACTTCATGATGTTGATAACAAAATGGAATATATTCTCTTATGAATTAGGTCAAAAGTAATCTAAAAGCAATCACACAATAGTCTGAATACTTTACCTAATATGTGTAATCCAACAGATTACATTACTAACTACAGTTTTCCTCATGTAATTTGTAATCAGTAATGGACTACAATTCGTAAGTAATCTACCCAGGTAATCTGCCTGCTGAAGCCAAATCCTCATTTCCAGTCTTCTCTAACCACTGTCTAACCCTGAGACAAGAGATGAGGGATAAATTTACACAACGGCATTTACTTCCTGTTCTCAATGAACAGGTGTTATTGATCACCTGTCAGCTCTCTGACATTCAGTAAGTGTAAAATGAGTGGAGAACGTGTGCATGTGTGTGTGTAAGGAGCTACAGCATTCTATCACATTCGTTATTCTGTTTACAGTGATGTAAGCGATTTCAGTAAGACTGTGCACGCTCTCAATGAAACCCCGCCCTCCAAAGACATGACAGCCAATCCAATGTCAGCAATCTCAAAGTGCAAAATGATTGACAGGCAAAGAGCATGTTAAGGTTTGGTCACATGTTCTGTTACTCTGTAAAATATCACAGGAGAAATCCACTCATTGCAACGGGAATCCACACGATCGAAAGTGGATTACTATTCACTCCTTTTAAAGTTGCTCGTGTGAATTTGTGGCACTGATCAACAGCCCAGTTATAAACAAACAATCTTCCAGTAATGTTCATAGAAAGCTCATTCAAAATGATCTGGTCTTTTTTAATTATGTTGACATTAGCACAAAAATGTTATTTATATATCATTGATGGAGCATTTTTTCTTAAATATTTCAGTTGGAAATTTGTCTAATGTTTCTTTAAACATTACTAACTATTTGTGTCAGAGCATTCAGAGACCATTTAAAAGTAATGTTTGCATAATGTTCACAAAGTTATCAAATTGAGTGTTCCCTTGATGTTTTCTGTAATGTTTGTATAACCAAGAAATGTTTATGAAACATTTCAAAACTGGACTTTTTGAATGTCTAGAGGACATTCAGAGAAGAAGAAAAAAAAAAAAAAAAATTAGCAAAACATTCGAAAACCCCAAGAGACCAAAATAGATCAATAACAATCAATATCTTTATTTTGTAGAAATACATTTCTCTCAAATTCCAAAATTATTATGATTCACACAAAGGACATTCTCATTATAAGTTTGTCAATCCTTACCAGACCTATATGTGCAGGAGATGAGCTTTCACAAAAATACATTAGGCATGAGAGTATAGATCAAATGACATGCTAAAGCATTTCCAGAGATGGGCAAAAGGTGCCTTACACATTAGTAAGAGTGGCACCACATCTATTGTTTGACAGGAATGAAAACGAGGCTGTGAGGGATAAAAGTACAGTGTGTTCATTGGATTCATACTGTAGTAACAACATGCCAATTATTCAGCTGACAAAACCTTTCCAAAAAAATAAATAAATAAAAAATCAGTAGACAAACACTCCATAAAACAATTTTGAAAGTTTTGAAATTTATGTGATTTAGTACCTGTAGCGTTTGGACGAATCAGACACACAATTTTGCATTTGATTTAACAAATCAAATTAGTTCTTTAACAAATGGTCACAGACCCCCCCCACCCAATACACATACTGGGTGCTGGTATGTCTGTCAATGACTCCAGGCCCCTGGTTACCATGGCAACCAGGAGACTTTTGCCAGGCCAGATAAACTTTACGACCTAATGGCATGTGGAGAGTCCTCGCTCTCACTACACTTTCCATAGGAAAGACACATAATACACCATAAAAATGGACTCCTCTCTAATTAACTCATAGAAAAACCTTTCTGTGAATGGACACACATATCCTTCAGGTCATTGTGTATGTTATTATTCTTCTTGTATATGTTCTTGTGTATTGTATCTTGTTTATGCATGCTTATAATAGATTACTAGTTAATATCACTTAACTGTATCATGTTTAGTCTCGATCAATTCGTCGTCGGATGAATTAATTGAGAGTGTATCTTTATGTCTATAACTATGCAGCATATAATATCCTAAGAATCTTTAGTAGTTTATGCATTAACCCAGGAGAATTGCCATGCAGGGGACAAAGAGCCGTAAAACGTTCCCTCCAAAGTTCAGGACTCCCATTGGCTCTTTGACTCCCCAGAGGTGTGACCTCTACAGCAGATAAAGCGCTCACTTCAGTGACGCCCCATACAGTCTGCGGTTCTGTTAAGAGGATGAAGATATGAGCTAAAACTCTTCTGAACACCTTAAGTTTTGCGCCAGGCCTTGCGGCCTTATCTTTCCATTCAACCAAGCTCCTTGGACCTCAGCAGATCTCTCTCTTAGCTCTTTTTCCACTCACTCACTACTTGGAAGAACATTTCTACCTCAGAACATCTTTGGAATTCATCACTCTTCAACCCGGAAGAACGTGATCGGGAGTCCAAAACTTGAAAACCATTAAGACTTTCATCTGAGACTGCATTCCGGACACTCGTCATGACCAAGGCAATGCAAGTATCGTACATTTAAATAAACGAAACAGAGGTTATTAGTACAAGTTATAGACCCCGTTATAAATGGCGCTGATGGTTTTACTCAGGTGGTTAAATTACTTTCCCCTAACTGCATTCTCTGGCTTTCCTGATGGTTTCATCCATCAACTCTCATTAGCCCTTTCCCCACGTATGAGTGATTGTATGTTTGTTTGTTAGTTTGTTTGTTTGTTTGTTAGACTAGTCTGCGTTAGTGTTTGGTTAATAAAAGTTATGTGCACAAATTACATGAGTTTCTGATTCTGCTTTGCATATTAATGTCCCTTTACGATTTTGATCCTTACTACATGCTCTAATGCATTAATAATTAGAAAAGTATTTTCTGTGGCCAAGAAAATATCCTTTCTTAGAGTTGATATGAACTTAATGTTTGCTGGACAAACAGATTAGTTGATGGCAATTTAATTCTGCGACAGTTATTACTGTCAGCCGATATAAATAATTGTAATTAATCATAATTAATTGTAATTATTTATATACAATTCCCTTTTAAGCAAATTTGCTACATACCTTTATGCAGTACCAACGTTATCCCTCACAGCCTCGTTTTCATCCTCGTAAAATTCAATATGGCGTCTGCATTATTGGGTCTATTAGCTACTTAACTGCAACTTGGATTTAGCTAAAAGTTTGGTCGAACTTGCTTTAGTATTCCAACTTCATAAACTATAAAAAATCCAAGAAACCGAACCTGTCAGATGTGTCTCAAATGGACGTAATGCGATGTGACTAACCGTTTGAGCTCTATAAGGTGACCAGCCTCCCCTGAGAAACTCTCTGGCTTAATTTTCATCCCTCAGGGTATGGATCAGTTCTCCACAGGGGCGTTATGTGCTCGCCCCAACACGTCTGGGGTGGCTGGCTTTTACGAGGAAATCCTCTTGGCTTTAAGGAGCAGACACAAAGAGCAGAGCGCTGTTTAATGGGATAACGGACAGCTATGGATAGACAGCTAAAAGAGGGTGGCCGAGGGGTGGAGAAGCTTTCATAACGGACCATAGACAGGGAATCTCTGATGGCGGTGAGGAGAAACCTGATCTTTAACTGTGTGTGTGCTAATGCTGTAATAATGCCCACACTGTTATTGGGTTACAGAAGCATTGGCTGGAGAGTAAGACTGCTGTAATGGAAGGACGGTCAAACATTATCTCTGTTTGTTATTTCATTCTCAATCTCTCTCTTTCTCACTCTGTCATTGAACCAGTGTCATCCATCTATTTTTCTCTTTCTTTGTACTCTCTCACACACACATACACACACTTTCTTAGATGCGTGAATCACACAAAAACACATTATATTTCAGACAAAATAAAAGAAATGTTATAACTTTAATAACAATTTTCTTCCAAAATTCTTGAAATGCATCTAAATGTTTTCAGTTTTTTTTTTGGTAATTCTTATACAGAACACTGCAGTAATGATGTACTTTTGTAGGCCAAACCAGAAGTCAACATCATCCTGGTTCCCTCCACAAAATTATGGAAAATTTTTGGATTATTGTAGAAAATAAGATCTGTGATCTTCAACTTCTTCGTGATTTACTAAATGTTACTCTACTTTTTAAAGTAAACCAAAAATTCACTTACTTTTTGAATGTTCGTGTGTTTTTATTTCCCTTCTGTGTCTGGTGGAGGCAAGGGGTGGGCGTAAATCGTAAAAAACTTTGACAACAACTATTTTTTTGGACCATTTAATCTTTGTTGTTGCTGTTGTTGTTGTTGTTTTTTTTAATTTTAAAATGATTTCTCTTGTCCCAGTTTAATATACAGAGACTGTAAGAGGAATTCCACCAAAAAATGTGCATGCGATGGCTCAACCAATGGCATGAGTTTGTGGGCGGAACTGTTTGTCTGACCAATGGCATGAAGGAAGTGTTCAGGAAAACCTGTTTGAAAACATTTTTGAGCAGAAATTACACATTCCACCTTCAACTATTTTGCAGTTTACTTGCTTTTACTCTTCTTCTAAAAGTAAAACGTTTTTGAACGTTGATCTCTTTTTACTTCGCTTTTGTGATGCAAGGCATAAATGTACCTTTTCTCACAACGTCAACAACTCTTCACTGACCTATATAGAGGCTCAGACCAGTGCTAGAGAAACACAGAGGAATCATGAGGCATTATGAATGAACTGGGAAATTTGAGTGCGGAGAGACAGCAAAGGTGAGGAGGGCACGTTTTACCAAAGCGCTGCGTGGAAGGTTTTCTGAGGTCACTGATCAAACAGTTTTCTGAAAATGAATAGGAACTTCCTGTCACTTTCTGGATCAATGGAAGTTGATTGATCCTCATCCTAATGCTAAGGGCGGCTTTGAGGAGACCTGAAAAGTCAGCCTGAAAAGAAGATGATGAATCAAAGCGGCAAAACAACTGACAGGCCTGCAGACGCCAAATAATATTGGGTTATTTTTACTCTGTTTAATGGGAAGCCTGAAATGAACTGACACTGGCCTTCAAATTAAAGCTCAAAATAATTGGTCCTTCATTACTTTAGGAGTCTCATTTACTCAGTTCAGCTTTATTTCATGCACACTGTTGGACAGTTCAATGACATCTTGTAATGATCTTATTTGGCCTTAAACTGTGTCTTCAGTGTCAAGTAAATATTTTGTCCTCCCTAAAAGCAAATGTCTTTTTGGAGTGTTATTTTAAACCAATCTGATTTCAGTGTGGGCTGCATTGAAATGCACTGAAAATAAAACAAGCCTCCAAACTAAATGTTCCACACCAATGTCACAATGAAACGCAAGTCGTGAGAGATCTTTTCTCCAGTATTGTGACATACATTCAACAGATTATCGAAAAAGAATAAATGTAGGGCAGGGACTTGGTTCTGTGCATTAGGTGTTGATTGGATTTTGAGATGTAAGCATTGGAGAAGTCTGTCATTTTCACTGAAAGTTTGTTTTAAAAAATGAAACATGCACAGATAAACTGTTCGCAATAATATCTAATATGCATTTAGAAAATAGACAGAAAAAAATGCACATATGCACTTTTTCGCTTCTTAATACAACAATTCGTGCAATACGACAAACTGCTTGTGATCTTCCTCAATTATAATTCAGTTTGAACAACTGAATACATGGAAATGCTCACACTATAAAAAAAATGGTGTTGAAACAATTTTCACTCAGAAATTGCTACTAAATTTCACAAAAAAAAAAAAAAAAAAAAAAGAATTAAACATGAAATTTTGAAGTTTTTTTTTTTCCTGCAAACCATACACAACTAATTAGAGTTTTATTTACAACTCTTTTTTGTATACCTTTATTTTAATGATCATATCTTTATGATTTTATATGCAATAATTCAAATACTGATTTAATTGTAAAATATGTATAAAAATCTGTTTTAAAAGCCATCCATTAATGACACTAATTCCACTTATCTCTGGAATTAACAGAAAAATATATGTCTATTTCATTATATTTTAAAATGACAAAGCCTTCAGCGTCACATGATCCTTCGGAAGTCATTCTAATATGCTGATTTGCTGCTCAAGAAACATTTCTTATTATTATCAATGATAAAAACAGTTGTGCTGCTTAATATTTTTGTGGAAACATGATTCTATTCATTAAAGAATCCTGAAAAAACTAAGTAAATACAGTAGACTAGAAAGCATTTATTGAAAAAACTCTTTTGTAACATTATGCAGCTTTACTGCCACTTTTAAACACTTAAATGCATCCTTGCTGAATAAAAGTATTAATGTCTTAAAAATAAAAAAAAAAATTAAAAATCCTACTGAATGGTAGTGCAAGTACTAGAATTTTTATTACATTTTATTACATATTACATTTTCTGTTTCCCAGTGCATTGATGTTAGGGTTCTGTAGTTGGTTGCCAAGGCATTGCTAAGTGGTTAGGGGGTTCTGGGTGGTTGCTAGGGTATTCTGGTTGGTTTCTAGGGCATGCTAAGTGGTTGCTAAGGTGCTCTGGGTGGATACTTACTGGTTCAGGTCAAAAAGTCTATGGTTATGTTCATCATACAGTAGACTGTTCCAAAAGGTCAGCATGTTAGTCCATGCATGCTGCAAATAAATCCTACATGACGACATGAGAAAAATGCTTATGACAAATAGTACTTAAAAGTGTACTGTAGCTCAGTGTAATCAACAATTAATTATTTTACGCCAATATTTATGTATGCTAAGCATTTTTATTCTTATCATACCACACATGCTAATGTCAAATCGTAATGAAGGCAATAGCGGGTCGGCTCTCCCATAGGGTGTGCTATTTGTGTGGCCCGCAGAGTTGCTTTCTATGTAGAACATTCCAGATCTGTCACTTCCGAGGTTCATCAGAAGTGTATCAGTTAGGATGCTCCCTTAGAAGGCAGCTAACTGTGAGGCAGCTCACTAGACTTTGGAACAGAGCTTACAGTATGATGTACTGCATCAATCTGATTGCTTAACCCTCCTGTTGTGTTGAATATACTGAGTTATGACTTTTGTATTGCAGGCCAAATTGATCCTAATTAGTTTTCATGCAGTTCACCAAAAATCGACACTGAAGATAATTAAAGATTGATATAAAAACACAAAACCTTCTCCTGGTTCAAAAAATCTCTCCTGATTCAGACGAGCCGACTTTGTCACTGGAGAAAGCAATATTATGGATACTCTTCAGGAGTATCTGGTATTTTACCTGGAAGCAACAGTTTAGGTTAAAAATGGTTAAACGCACAGATTTTTGCTTCACAAGACATTAACTGATTGACTGGAGTCATGTAAATTACTTGTGGATTATTGTGATGTTTTTATCAGCTGTTTGGACTCTGATGGCACCCATTCACTGTAGAGGATCCATTGGTGAGTGATGCAATACTAAATTTCTCCAAATATGTTCCCATGAAAAAACAAACTCATTTACATGTTAAATGACCTAAAGGTTAGAGCTTCAGCTATTTTTCATTTTTGGGTGAACTATTCCTTTAAGTAGAGCTACACAAAAACTTCTAATGCTTGAAGGTTCCAGGTTTGTTGGGATCTCTAACCTCTTTGAGCACCTGTAATAGCGATGCCTGTCTTAACAAACACCACAGAAGAACAGGCTCAAACATAAAACCTCAAAATAAGTGTTCTGCCATTTATCTGACACAGGCGAATTGGCAGCAACATGCTCTCCTCTGGTTTCTTTCTGCTCATTAGCACTCCCCATCTTCAGATGTGTCCTCTCTTTTTCTCATTTTCCTCTCTCTCTCTCTCTCGGTCTCGGCCTGTAGGCACGGGTTCTGTCTCCTGCTCTGCGTGGGTAATAAATGAGGGGGCCGTTCGGGCCGCTGGCACTCGCAGGGGGGCTAAATTACCACCATTGATTGTCCGCCTTCGACAACCTGACAAAAGACTTGATCACTCATCTTGTTAAAAGAGGATTACCGTGATGTTTGCATCTTGTTACGCCCATAAAGATCTCTTATTCTCTCTTTGCGCTATCATTCTTGTTCTTTCACTCATTTAAAGCATTAAATGGTTTCTCTAAACCGTAATTATTGTAATCACGCTGTTTAGAGCAGCTCTTCCGTAGACGGTGCTGTCAGAAGTATCTCGCGGGTGATGAAGGATCGAACATCTGCATAGGGAGGATTGTTCTTTTCTAGCGGCTGTCACGCTGAATGTTTCTCAGACTAAATAAAGCTCTGACTGCATTGCAGTTTTGACACTCTTATGGTGGTAGGGAATGATTTCAGCTGCAACTATATCATCACCGTCAACTCTGGAGTATTTGTGGGTTGGTCTTTTCAACACAGCTTCTATAAACCACTTTGCATAACGTTTGAAGAGGAAGAGCTGTGACTGATGTGCTGATCAACAAAAGTTCTACACGATCTCATCTGTACTTTACAAATACAGCATCTTAGCACAATGTTTTTGTGATGTTATGCATGTGCAGATTTGTAATTTTGGGAGATTATTCATTTAAATGAAGTGATGCACAGAGAGAAAAAAGATTACTTGATTGCTATTATAATTGCTCATGAGTTTATTCTGTCTTCTTCTTTTAATGTATTAAAATTATACATGAATACATAAAAAAAATCTAATTTTTTAGTTTATTTGAGTCATTCCTCATGAGTTATCAAATATGACAAATATCTGACAAATCTTTTTTTAAAGAAAAATATATAAATAAATAAAAAAGTTAATATATTATAATATTATTCATTTATTGTTCAACAAGACAAAGTAAATGCATAGCATGGGAATTTTAAGAATGTGAGCAATGACTTTAAGAAAAATACAAACGAAAAATATATAAATAAAAAAATGTATAAATAAAGATTTATATATTATAATTGTATTAAAATTAATATTATATATATATATATATATATATATATATATATATATATATATATATATATATAAATTATTTAATATATGGAATCTATTTATCTGGAATCTGAGGGTGCAAAATAATCCAAATACTGAGAAAATCACCTTTAAATTTGTCCTTATGAAGTTCTTAGCAATGCATATTACTAATCAAAAATTAAGTTTTGATATATTTACTATAGGAAATTTACTAAATATCTTCATGGAACATGATCTTTACTTAATATCCTAATGATTTTTGGCATAAAAGAAAAATTGATAATTTTGACCCATACAATGTATTTTTGGCTATTGCTACAAATGTACCAGTGCTACTTAAGACTGGATTTGTGGTCCAGGGTCACATATATATACAATTGTATATATTGTATATTTACATAACAGTACATACAGTACCACGATGTATTTATTTATACATTTTAAATACTTTAAAAATGACACTTCCTCTCATTTTTTAATGATTATTAGCGTTTGGTAAACTAAACTGTAAATAAATTATAAAAGTAAATCAGAGCCAGTTTAATCAACGAAACTGCATTTAAGTGCCTGTCTGTGCGCATCTTTTCTGTGCGAGCCATAGTTTTCTATTAGATTTTTTTTTTTTTTTTAAATTGCACCTCCAGTGCTGCCCAAAATGTAAATTATGGCTTGTATCCTGGCTCTGTTTCACAACTCAAACCACATCTCTCTTCCCTCATAACTTTACTCATCCCACAAACACACGTAAACAAAAGCAAAGTAGAGCGGCTCCGCGTAAATCCCCTTCCATTGTAACAAACAGAGAGTATGACTGCTTCATCTAATTACAAATTAAACTCAGGTTAATCTGGATTCTCAGTAAATACTCGAGATGTGAACACGCCATCAGCCGCATCATCTGATAAGCCAAAACTGAGGATATCTGGAGCACCTCTCTCCGACTCTAATCCCCGGACATCCCGTTAGCTTTCAGCGAGTGTCGTAACAAATACCGTTGTCTCTGAACGTCCATGAGAGAGGCTCAAAATGGAAAGGATTAATACATAACAGGCATTATGGAGGGCAGACACCTCATATTGTAGTGCAGTAATGCTATCTCTGTCTCCACCGAGGTTAGGCAGGCCTCAGCAGGCTCTCAATAGCTGTTTTTAGCTGATTCAGGATGTGCCTGCATTCAAACAGTGCTGTTATTTATATATATTTTTTATTGTCTTGTGTTTATTCATTGTGAATCTGACATAATTGGCACTTTTTGCCACAGTGGAATTCAGCAATATGTTACCTATTCTTAAAAAACAAACAACATTTGCATAATCGCTTTTTCTTGCTGCAGTTGTCCTAAATTTTCACTTTATGTAGGTGTACAGAAAAAATATTAAAGGTTGTATCATAGATATCACAAACACTAATATAATAGGAACATTTTTATTGGTAGATATTAATATACTAGTTTGGGGTCAGTTTTTGAAAGAAGTCTCTTACGCTCACCAAGGCTGCATTTATTTGATCAAAAATACAGTAAAACAGTAATATTCTTGCAATGTAAAATAACTCTTTTCAATTGTAATATATTTTAAAAATATAATTATATAAATAAATTATTCATGTGATGCAAAGCTGAATTTTCAGCATCATTACTGCTATTTATTTATTTTTATTATTTTTTTTTTACTTATTTAATTTAATTTTTATTTTATTTTTTGGAAGCTTTTTCCTGATTTTTTTAATGAATAGAAAGTTCAAAAGACATGATTTTTTTAAATACAACGGCTAATAATATCTCTCATATCATAAAGCCATATCATTTTTAATATTTCCATTACTGTAATTTTTTTTTGTGATACAAGTATAATTAAAGCTATTTAACATATTTGAAAGATATCGTTTTAACATAATATGCCTAAATTGCTAGTTATTAGACTTCTGTTTTTGTTTAGCATTTATGAAGAACAACTAGAGCATAATTACTAATTAACAACTTTTAATAATAATAAAAAAATGTACAATGAATGTCACATTTAACTATTATTTAGAATTAGTAAGTGTAGTGAATAGTCTTATTTCTGTATATTTTGTTTTCATGCTGAAGCTTAATTTATGCAGTAATTTTCATGCTAAATAAATTATAAAATCACTAGAAAAAAACATACTTTAAATCAATACTTTAATGTGAGGATCGATCCTCTTGAGTCGTTATCAAAGGAATCAGTAATTCAAGATCAATCTGTCCATCATGTAGCATCATTATTACTAAGGGGATTTGACTAAATCACTATCCCTAATTATGAAAGTCATCTGGCACGCTCTGTGCTACAAACATGAATGACACCGTACGTTCGTTGGGGAGAGCTGTGCTCTTATTTTTCCAAGTAATCTGGTGGATGATAAAATTGGCACTTTTGTACATTTTCTAAATAAAAATATTACATCATATCCAAACCAAAGGGAACATGAAAAACAACAAGCGATAAAAGCGCTCTCTTAATCAGCCACAATGCTACAATTTGTCATTTGCCAGGGTTCGATTTCGGCGATGTCATGCCAAGTAGCCCCACCCACATTGTAAACTCATCAGATCAAATTCAACTTTAGTGAGCGTGTGTTTTTTTGACAGAATGACAGAAAATCCTCACCGAAGTCATGTAAGTTATGCTGTTCAGCTGCAGTGAGTTGTGAGTGATTGGCTGTGATTTTGTTGCACGCCATTTTCCTCTTTTAGTGCGGACAGACAAATTGCTTGTCGCATCAAGCCTGGTGAGGACACGGCGCTATGAGTCCACACTCACGGTCTGATATTAGCCTGTTCTTCAGCCACACTCGGAGGTGTTTTCATCCTTCCTCTGCTTTCTAATGAAATTTACTGGCCGTCTCAGGAACAGTGGGGTGCTACACTGGTTCAGGATAACATCATTTACTGAGAGGAAGAGACGAGAGATTGTCTGTGCTGCCCACACAATATATGAAAAACCTGTAATTGCTGCCTTCCTGACCAGCGGAGAGATAAAAGGGGACAAATACATCCTAATATGAACGCATCTCTAAACCTCCACTGGAAACATGTAGGATGATTTACCTGAAATTGAAAAAGAAGACAATAATGCTAACAACAGGGAAAAGTAAAGGTCTAGTTATAACAAGCTCATTTCGGCATGCTGATTATGAAACTTAAAGTTCATTTTAGCAATTACTGACATAATATCCTCTAGAATGAGACTGAAAAACAACACAGGGAAAATGTTTCATGGATGGGCAGATGGTGGATTTATATCTAGATAGATAGATAGATAGATAGATAGATAGATAGATAGATAGATAGATAGATAGATAGATAGATAGATAGATGGACAGAATTATAGAAAAAGAACAATGGATGGATAGATAGATAGATAGATAGATAGATAGATAGATAGATAGATAGATAGATAGCTAGATAGATGGATGGACAGAACGATAGAAAAAAGAACAATAGATAGATAGATAGATAGATGGATGGATGGATGGATGGATGGATGGATGGACAGAACGATAGAAAAAGGAACAATAGATAGATAGATAGATAGATAGATAGATGGATGGACAGAACGATAGAAAAAAGAACGATAGATAGATAGATAGATAGATAGATAGATAGATAGATAGATAGATAGATAGATAGATAGATAGATAGATAGATAGATAGATAGATAGATAGATAGATAGATAGATAGATGGATGGATGGATGGATGGATGGATGGATGGATAGAAAAAGGAACAATAGATAGATAGATAGATAGATAGATAGATGGACAGAACGATAGAAAAAAGAACGATAGATAGATAGATAGATAGATAGATAGATAGATAGATAGATAGATAGATGCTATAGCTGCAGGGAGATATATAAAGACTATGGCAAAACTGCTGGTTGAACACCTACTGTAACAGAATAAGAAAACTACTCAAGATTGTGGACAGAAATTGCAACAAATTGGAATGTTATCTGGTTTCAGAGAGCAACCTTGAACTGAAACATCCTGACTCAGTGAGCGCGGCCTTGCCAGAGCCATACAGACCTGGATAAAGCCGGACATGCTGTGCTCTTAATGCAGAAGAGATGAGGCAGAAACAGAATTACAGTCTTAACCTCATTCTTTTCCCATTTTGCAAACCACAACAAAGAAGCTCAGTGGAAATGTAATACAAACTCCTATATTTGCTCGGTGAAACCCCGGGATGGTTTATGGTATTTCACTAAAGTAAAGAGAAAAAAAAAAGGTGTAACACAAAACCAAGGTGAAAGTGACCTGTACTCACATTTACTTCCAAGCCTCTTTTCTGCAGGCATTTCTTTAAACCAGGGGTAGACAACCTGCTTGACAAAAATGGTTATTTTCTTGTTAATCACTGAGCCTTGTCCCCAAACTTAAACAAATTAACACTGCATGAATTAATTATTCACTTAACTGCCTTATTGTGTACACTTTCTCTCTTTTCACAGTTTATCTGAACTGGTGTTGCTGTTCCCTTCGAGTCATGTATCATGCATTGCTGACTTACAGTGCATCTTTTACTTTATTTATTGAGTTTTGAGAGTCACTGCCATAGGCTAGCACCACTCTTGCTTTTTCATAAAGAGTAACTATCCAATATCTAATATAATTTTTGATTATATTAGACTTCTAGCGCATGTTTACATAGAAAATCAATGGATACTGTATAGCCATCGGATGGATGGATGGATAGATAGATAGTTCACGCAATGGTCAAAAACATCCATCTAGCTTGTGTTTACATGGAGAATCAGTGAAAACGGTATAGATAGATAGATAGATAGATAGATAGATAGATAGATAGAGCAATGATCAAACATTGTCTAGTGCACGTTTACAAAGAAAATCAATGGAAAATCAGTGCAATATAATGAAAAACATGTTTTTTGTGTGTTCTCTTTAGTTTTAATTAATATTTGCTTATGTAAATGAGCAAGAACATGACAACTTTAATACCTTGCTTTTATGTGAGATCCAGAAGGTTACCTAACTTTACTCAGCAAAAATGTGAAAAAAAAAATAAAATGTTGATGCATAGAAAAAATGCTTTAAATGTAATGGAGGACTGAGCAGAAAGAAGTCTTGAGAGAAAAAATTAAGTGTTTCTTGTTTGCAAAGAAATTTAATCACTTAACCACAGTCACGAAAGAATATGATTTAAGCTGTCAACTACTTTAAAAACACACTTGCCTTTAATTTGATTAAGACCTTCACAATTAACCGCATATAATGCACTTTTCATCTTTTTTTTTTTTGCAAAACAAGTCAAGAAACCTTGAGCTGTATCTATGGAGACCTCAGTACCTGTGAAGCTCACGGGTTGTGCAATTCTTGGTCACAGATTGGCACTTTTTTTTTTTTTTTTCTCATCATCAACCCACATCCTTACCATCAGACTAGCATCGCCCACTACGCCTGTCGAACAAACAAACAAGCATCTGAAAAGGTCAACATGTCTAGGAACACCATCGTAGACGGGGCGCGCTGAGCGTCTGAAATCATAGCTGACTGAACAAACAAGCGGTTTGGTGGCAATTTTGCCGGCAGTTATGAAAGCTTTGACATCAGTGACACAACACACTTAACAGAGGGGGAAAACCCAACTGTCAGTCTGGGAGGAAGTTTTAGGATGTTTCCAAGCAAGATATGAGATGCTTTAATAAAAAAGAATTTAGACTGAGACAAGTATAATCACAACATCTGGGATGTGTGCAGCAAGAGAAGTAGCTAGAGATGTGAAAAAGAGGATGTTATGGTGATACTGCTGCAGATTATTAATCCAAAAAATAAAATAAAATAAAATAAAATAAAATAACTGAAGAAATGAGAATGCATTAAACAGAAATTACAATATTAACTCCAACCAAAGCTGGATTTATGATGCAAAATATTAAATTGACCCTCCTCAAATATGACTCTGTACATTAATAAAGATACACACAAACATTAAAACTACATGCTTATTTGTACACTACCATTCAAAAGTTTGGGGTTGGTAGACTAAGATTTTTTTAATGTTTCTGAAAGAAGTCTCTTATGCTTACCAAGGCTCCATTTATTTGATGAAAAAATACAGTAAAAACAGCAATATTACTGAAATACTGTATCATTATAATTCAAAAGAATTGTTTTCTATTTGAATATATTTTTAAATGTAATTTATTTCTATGCAAAGCTGAATTTTCAGCCTAATTACTCCAGTCTTCAGTGTCACATGATCCATCAGAAATCATTATAATACACTGATTTGATGATCAAGAAACATTTTTATTATTACAAATGTTGAAAACTGTTTTTGCTGCTTAATATTCTTGTGGAAATTGTGATGCATTTGTATTTCAGGATTATTTGATGAATAGACAACATTATTTATTTGAAATAGAAATCATTTGTAACATTATAAATGTCTTTTGATCAGTTTAATAAATGTCCATCCTCGCTGAAGAATGTATTAACAAAAGTATTATTATTTTTTATTTTATTTTATTTTATTTTATTTTATTTTATTGAGTGTCTATTTACACTAAGTGCAAATAGCAAATAGCAGAGGCTATTTACACGAACTCTGCCACCAACCTGTGACTGGAATAGTCAACACTTAAAAAAAAGTTGCTCTTTAAACATCAGTTTCAGTAGCGTAGATGCTAAAGCGTGTGCTTTTTGACGAGATTGACCCGAGTTCAAACCCGCCTTTTGCCAAACTTTTTTTCTCCCTTTTCAAATCTCATATCACATCAGAAAGGGATTTATTTTCAATAAAAATGAAGGAAATAATCAAAAAGTTGAAAATAAAGTATTGGGTAGGTGTAGGGAGGGCTTTATTGTCCCAATAATGTGGCATCCATTTAATAATTTGAATTAAAATTCTAATTTACACTCAATACGTTATTATTGCATCCTGTTTTATAATGTACTACAATACTGAGGTGCAGATAATTGCCACTATTTGCAATAAGTAGGTATAAATAGCAGAAAATCTTGCTATTTTAACAGTGTAAATAGAATCTATAGCTATTTGCACATTTTTTTCACTTAGTGTAAATAGAATCTATTTAGGCTACACTTAGTGCAAATAGCCACTGCCTTTATTTTATATATATATATATATATATATATATATATATATATGGCAGCAGAAATGAAACAGTCATTATGTAAAAATAGGTACACCAAGGAGCCTGCAAAACATTGAAGACCCATAATCTAAAATGTTCTAAGTGGTTGCTCACTGACCCAAATCAACAGCCCATCCTTATGTCTCATTCTAGTTTCTAAATCTGATTCCTTCTTCAATGTAAGTCTAAGGGATTTTTTAGTTTTTATCATCCACCAAGCACAAAATGTAAGTCTGATTGCTTAGTAAAGTATTAGCAATAGTAATCATGATGTTCCCTTAGGAACCTCCACTAATCGTTCACCGAGAGGCGTTACGTGCTTAAGCAGGATTTTGCATTCGGATGGGTCTATAGGCAAACTTAAAATTGACTTCTGTTTGCTTCAATTTCAAATTATACAAAATTGAGCACTGTAAGACGCAGACCACAGACCACCCGTGGTTATCATCATAATGTCATTAAAAGTGTTACCAAAAAACTTGTTTGTTTCAATTCTGAGGCTACATGGAAAAGCGTCTCTGGAGTCGGTGATTCCAAGAAACCCATTTGCTTCTGATGTGCACTGCCTGTGAGTTTTTCAAGAAAATCAGAGTTGGCGTGGTGGGATATTGGCAAGTTCTTTTAGATGATAACCCTCTTTATGATTACATGTTTGTGTTAAGTAACTAAGCACCCTTGCAGTTAACACAAGCACTTAATAAAACAGATGTGTGGCTCTTTTAAAGGCAGTTAATTGAAACAGGAGCCTCAGCAACAACAGGAGAACCTTATGCATTTCCCTGTTTACCAAACGATCAATGATGCTCTCTCAGACATCCTTCCAGGTGCTGATTGCGCTGCTAAATTGAATCTCGCTCCTTTCAAAGCACAACAGTCCACCTTTGACATTTTCAGTGACCCTTTTACTGCCACGGTAGACAGTGTGCCGGTGCACATTAAAACAACTGCCAGATCTGCAGTACAACAGTCTGAAAGCAAAGTTTCAAGCTGCTTTAATACTTACACTTCACTCCTAGCGCTGACTTTAGACAGCCTCCGTCTGAGACTAATATGTTTTTTCCATTAAGAATTTCAGTAATCACAGATTGCATCAAAGAAATGAAAACATCCGCCATGTTTTATAAAATGCCACGGGACACAACATCAAGTTGAGCATTGACACAATGATTTGGCGTAAACAGTCTTGAGCTTCTGGATGAAGCAGCATCAAAATGACAGGATTTCAAGAATTACACATCAAATTAACTTCGCTACTGTTTAAATATATGAAATATAAAGTCATGATGCTCGTAGGTACAAAAGCTGCAATTTTGTCTTACTGACCTGCCAATTAATGTATTGATTCTGCGGTCAATCATTGTGATGGCAGGGGAATCTAGTCGATAACCAATAGCCAATAATGCATGAATTATTTGCATGGATTTTTATGGATGAAAGTCGCTTTTCTCCCACTTCCTAAAAGAATGAGAAAGTAGTGTCACATGCAATTAGACACTGAAAAAAATCATCTAAGGGAGGGAAGGGAAGTGGCGTGTGGCCAAGTATGGTGACCCATAATCGGAATTTGTCCTCTGCATTTAACCCATCCAAGTGCACGCACACAGTAGTGAACATACACCCGGAGCAGTGGGCAGCCAATGCTGCAGCGCCTGGGGAGCAGTTGGGGGTTTGGTGCCTTGCTCAAGGGTCTCACCTCAGTCGTGGTATTGAGGGTGGAGAGAGTGCTGGTTATTCACTCCCCCCACCTACAATCCCTGCCAGACCTGAGACTCGAACCCATAACCTTCGGGTTACAAGTCCAACTCTCTATCCATTAGGCCACGACTGCCCTTAAATCATGCAGAATTTATAGTCTCTCCCTTAAACTTTCTCACTTGATCAGTAAATCTTTAATATAACATTCTGAACAGAACAAAATCTGATTCTTTATGTCATTAATCTTACAAATAACTGACAAGATCAACTCCTAATGTGGCTGGACAATAACGTTTAAGAATGATCAATAATCTAAATATTTTCCAGCCTTTTGATATTGATATTATTTTTACTCAGTAATTGCTTAAACAAGACTCTGTTTTCCAAAAGAATCAGAGGAAACATAGTTTGGTCCAAACTAAAACACAGTAAAAAGTATCTAGTTGTAATGATTTTCCACATGACTTTTCACTAAATGAACACAGAATGACACTATTTAAAAATCTCATTAAATTACTTGTCAAGCACAATTTTCTTTGCTATGGATTCCGCTTGGAAGAGGACATTTTAAATGTGTACATCTGCTAAAAAATGAAATTTGTTGATGTGTAGGAGTGCACTAGCTAGAATATAAATGACCCAAAGGTAACAGACATGAACTCCAATGTTGATTTCATAGTATCTTAAAGGTCAAAGAGTTCCCGGGGAATGAAGAAATATTCAGTAAACAAGTCTCATGGAACTATTTACGTCAATACAGTCAATACATACCTTTTTTCTTTTTTTTTTTGCCAACACATGCCTGTTGATTCGAATTAAGTTGATTCACTGAACGAACTGATTCATTGCATTTGAATTGATCAAATTTAATCAAATGTTCAGTCATTTGAAATTAAATACTGTACAAATATCAATACACTGATCAAATTATTTTTGAAGATATTAAAAATTATGAAAATAAAACAGATTACTGGAATACATTTTGCAGTGAAATACTATTTCAGTTTTTCTACTTCTAAATTTCATGTTTAACTAGTGTTACTTGCAGTTTCTTTATAATTATTAGTGAAATTTACAAGCGATTTCTGAGCGAAAATGTAAATCCTATAACAGATTTTGTTCAGTGCAGATTGTGATTACTGAATATATCACAAAATACTGTATAACTCCTAATAGCTTTTATAGTGGCCAGTTTTTAGTATCAAATCATATTAGCATACAGTAGATTATCTGTTGTTTCAGCATGTATAAAAACAATATACCGCATAAATGTTTTGTCGTCCTTATTGGATTCATGCATGCTGATGGTTGCACTGCCATCTATCTCCATGTTGTCCTTGATGGAGGAGACCATATGCGCCGAAGATTAAAGCCAGATTAAATCACACAGCGGCCGTGCTCCTAATGAAAGACCGCCCTGAGCTTATCTTTTTAAAAGGAAAAAAGTGATTCCCCCCTCGAGCTTTCCTTTTAACCTCACACACAGACGTCACGCTACGTTTAAGCCCATTCACTGCGTTTCATTGGCCCACTGAATATCAGTCTCACTGTCTCGGTGTTGATGATATTCTGTAACCCCTATCCCAGAAAACTTCTAGCTAATCTGTTCTGGAAAGTGTCTAACTGGCCCAATAGTTAGTAGCGTAATTATGGATTACAGTTAGTTTGACCTGTGAGATCGACTAGGTTGTCCTTAAGTGCTTTCTGGGTTGATGTTCGTTTATCAAATCGGCCTCACTGTTTGGATGATTCTGGAGGATTATCCGTATAATCCGTAACACTGTGAACTTTCCTTGAAGCTGCTTTTACCTTCAGTCACCCTGCGTGATCTGGTGCCAAAGCCAGTCAAAACTGCACCTCTCTCTCCGGACAGGGAGGGCAAAATACACTTAAACTGTTTGGAAAACAACGTACACTCAGAATAATCCAAGCAAATAATTATTGTTTGCCAAGCAGGCAAATGTTCCGGTGGTTTATATGAGTAAGATTCTTCCTCAGTGGGTAGGGAGAACAAGCCTGCCAATTTTGCAAACAATACAAATTTTGAACACGGCTGTGTAAGTCATTCTAATCACCTTTGATGGAAAGGTTCCTGAAAATCTGCATTTTCTTCATATTTAGGCATAAACAAAAATACTTATCCAGCTTCCACGGTGCTCCATAAAAACATATAATCCAATTACTGCAGGTATCTGTCTTTCTCTTTTTCATTTTATTTTCTTATGAGGTAAACTGATTTAAAATCTGCTTACCTCATCGAGCATTTTCAAAACGTTCATTTTCAGTTAGCTCTTGACACATTTGGGTCAACTGCAAAACAATGAAAGTAGTACACCGCAAAGACAGAACGCCTATTGAAAAGATTAAAAGTATCACTATCCGCAGACATAAGCCTATCAATAAAATAATCCACAGCAGACAAAAACCATCAGTCATGTCTCAACACAGTTTATCAGACCTGCATGTACAAAGATACAGAGTGCTCCAAATGTCTGAGACCACTGGTGAAAATACATCTATTCATTTATTTAGTTTTTAGATATATTTTAATTCAATTAAGCAAATTTTTATAATTAAAAAAATACTGATTAAAAGTTCTTTTGGAATTATTTATTTTTTTAATTGTTTTTGTCTCTTATGTTCACTTATTTGATCAAAAATACTGTCAATTTTGACAGTAATATTGTTGAAATATTATTACAATTTAAAATAACTTTTCTATTTAAATATATTTTAAAACGTAATATGATCCTCCAGTCTTCAGTGTCACATGATCCCTCAGAAATCATTCTAATATGCTAATATGCTTTGAACTTTTTCCACTGTAATAAGTTACATTTTAAATTATTTTCAAATAGAAAAGTTATTGTAATAATATTTCACAATTTTACTATTTTTGTTGTATTTTTGATCAAATAAAAGCCTTGGTGAGAAGAAACGAGACTTCTTTCAAAAACATTAATAAATCTTAATTATTACTTTTGACCT
>JAFVLL020033628.1:0-10166 GCA_021397915.2 Tor tambroides | reverse complement strand
TAATGGCTTTGACGGGACACACTCTCGCCGCGTCTGTGCTTCTTTTGTCTTCATTCAGATTGAAATGGACTGCTTGCAGCTCACGTGTATCCATCCTCCAGAACCCCCAGCTGTTCTGGTGTCTGCGGCCCAGCTTCCACGCATCGCTTTACAAATTGTCTGTGAATAGTGTGAATAAGCCCCCCCACACCACCCCATTATCGCCGTGTCCTGACAAATGGTCCGTGTTTCTCTGAATGTGTGCGTGTGTGTTTGCTGATTTCATCCGCTGTTCTGTTGATATCAACACTGAGATATCATAAAGCCTGATTTAAGATTTAAAATATTGAAAGGGATGAATCTTTGCCATATTCTTTTTCATACCGTGAGAGTTTATGTTACTATGAAAGCACTGTGACTCTTGCACTATATTGCAAGTTTTCTGGAATTATACAGAAATTTTGCGGAAGAAACTGTCTGAAATTGAAATCATTCTCCATTCCGCATATTCAATTTTTTGAATTCTTAAGTGAATTAATTAGTGACATCCCACCTGGAACATCACTTCCACATTCCATTTTTGAATTTGAACAAACTTTTTTTTTTTTTAAATATTTATCTTTCAGTTTTCAATATAACACAAAAATCAAAACAATAAAGATAAGATATATATATATATATATATTTAAACATTAAAAAAAAAAATCCAGGTCCCCAAAAGATTTGGGTTTTATTTTTGTGGTTTGTTTAAATAATTAAAATTTTGGAATGATTCTCGAATATTTTGACTGTCCTTTTAAATGATTGTATCAGACTGAGCTCAGGTCATTGATTCTGTATTAGGTGTTATATTTCACAGATGTCCATTGTTTCATGTGTCATCAGCCCTGCTGGTTTGTAAGAACTGCATCTTTAAAAAAAAAAAGAAAAAATAGAGTTTGATGGAATGGAAAGGAAACAGATTATAGAAAAACTGCAACTGTGAGACAAACAAATTGTCCTGCTTCCCTTTGTGAGAGTTTCAGAGGAAATAATTCAGACGGATGGGAAGATGAACGACCCGTCAGCTGAGGTCACATGCTGATTAGCCTTTTTCTCTGCTATTTCACTCTTCGCAAACCATTATCCCTGACACACACTCCTGTTCTATCCATCCATAAAAATGAGGGCGGGCAGAGAGATAGAGAGAGAGAGATGGATGCATTTGGAGACGAATGCACTTGTAATCCTGCTGTGCAGGTGGATGCGAGGCCTTCCACAAGAGTGATTAAAAATGTACTAATTGTGCAAGTTTTCTATCAATTATGAATGATATTCTCATCCCTATATAATCTCAGTTTAAGTCTAATGACTTAGTAAAGTAGCAGCACACCTCTCCTAAACAAGACACATGATTTAATGTTTCTTTCATGCCTGTGGTGCAAATGATGCAACAAAAATGACATGCCAAAGTTGAATACTTAGTGTGCATATCACTAACTGGAAGTATAAGCAATGCTCATCCTTAGTGAATATCAATAATAAAGGCATTTCACGCTAAATTCCCTGTGAAGTGTGAGTTAAGCCTTAATATGAGGAATGGCAGGGTAAAACACGTCACACGCCGTCTGTCATTTTGGTTTCTGACTCAGAGGAAAATAATAGCTGAATGCAGTTCAGTAATGGGTGCTGGAGAAAATGACTCAGGCTCATTATGATCTCCATTTCTCTCCACATTTGCTCTGATGAATGATTCAGGCAGAACTGATCGCCCGCTGTTTTCTGTGACCTACCTGTGCTTTCGTTCCACACTGATACAAGCAGAAGAATCCATGAAAAACTACAGCGCTTTATTTCGATTATGACATTTAAACAGCTGAAATATGCCAGTTCACATCAGTGGATGATTTCTTATTTTGTCCAGGTGTTTAAGAAGGATTTTATTTTAGTATCATATTTTGAATTAGTTTTTATTTTTATATTTGTATTTTTAGGGGGTGTTTTTGTAATACATGTATATACAGTTTTTTTTCATATACATTTTTACTTTAGTTTTAGTTTTAATTATTATAGTACATCAAGTTCAACTAAATTAAAACAAGCACAAGTTTTTGAATACTTTATTTCAGTTAACGTTTTTTTTTTGTTTGTTTTTGCATTTCAAACAACAAAAATTATTTTTTTTAATGGATTTTTTTTTAAAATTTATTTTAGTTTTAGTTAACTGTCATAACCCTGATTATTTGTGTACATTTTTTTGTTTTACACAGAACACAAATATAAAATAGCAGATATATAATAACAGATATAAGATACTTATAATACTTACTAAAATATTAAATATTTACTTTGTGTTAATTACTTTAAAAACTGTTTTTGTTGACTGAGTGAAATTCAAATGTGTGTTTTCTAACTGATTTCTTACTCAAATCCCATCTGAAGCTCAATTTATGCAATAAATAAATAAATAAATCTATACTCTAACATGATTATCTGATCCAATTAAATGAGCTTTTTCAGCTAATAGGTCAGTGAATCTTTGATGATTTTGATTTTGATGTTACTATTAAAATGATTTTCTATAGATATATGAGCGACATGGGCAGTTGTGAAATGTTAGACTTGTAGGTAATCAGTTTGTCCAAAACATCCAGAGGAAATATTGTTCACCCTAAGTTATTTGTTTTCCCCTTGTTATGTCTCATATGTTGTCTCTCTTTCATGAATACATATCATGCATATTCATGCACATTATAGCAACAGAAGACAAGACACTCTAGTTAGTTTGTCCTCTGAAAGCTTTACCAACATCCAGACTGTGGCTTGTCAGTTCAACTGTATATAAAGATAAATTACGTTATGTTGAATGCCACTTAATTACAAATTAAAATTTTCTGAACATGGTCATTTTCTAGCTAGCGAATCAAGTGTAAGGAGCTAATTAGGAGCGTTTCATTGGAAAAATAGCTCCTCATTTTCAAGGATAATGAAAGTGAAACACTCTGGATTAATGGCACTATTTATCTTTTTTAAATTTCTATCTTTCTCTGCTGATGCCTGCCACCCCCAAGGAAAATATTCATAAAATGAAATTGAAGTTGCAGCTTAATAGCATATTAAAATATTCTGAGTGCACATCACTTCTGCTTTGCACTGGCTGTAAATTCATATTCTTGTATCTTTTCTTGATGAATGTTTGAGATGGAATGAACGCAGATCATGCACAAGTTACGCAGACAGTAAAAAGTGCAACAGAGTTGCTTCAAAACAACATTTTCTGTGAATAAGAACTTGATTTTTAGTGTCTTAATCACACAGAGCTACTGTATTAATACAGGTTTTTTTTTAAGAATATAGTGCACAAGTTGTATAACCTATACTGTTGACAGACTATGGGAATTATATGATTATTATATGAGAAAAAGCTGCAGAAAGATTCTACAAAATTCAGGTTTTAGTGTTGAACAGGCAAAACAACAGCATATTGGTTCAAACTGACATGATGGTGAGTAAATGATGCAGTTTTGGGTGAACTTTTGGGTGATTTTGCATTAGTCTGACATCTAGAGGTTCTGGCTGATATTATTCTGCTGTATGTGAGTCTGAACTCATCCGCTGCTCCTGCTGAGAACTGAGAGAGGTCATTTTGTGTTTTACTCTCTCTGAGTACCTGTTTCAAGGTCAGGGAGGTAAATCAGCTCCTCTGAAACTTATGGCGAGGTGTTTTTACGAAGCGTCCTGTGCTTACGATTAGTTCAGGACGCCTGCCGTAAATTTGCAGCCGTTATTTAGCACCAACGATGAAACAATGTTTTATTTGGCCTGCAAGGACACACCGGCACGTATCAGTTTACAAGCTGGGTCATATTAAATATGACATGATTATCTCACTGCATTCTGAAAACAACAGGGAGATAAAAGCATTTATTGTTTGATACACCATCCTAAATAGATGACAGAAGTGACTGCTGCAGTGGATTTGGGTGTATGCAATCACTTTTTAGAGTTTACATTTTATACACACAAATTTATTTAATTATTTTTTTCTGTTAAGGATAAAGGACTGACAAATACATCTATTATTATACATTAATACTGTAATTAGTAATAAAAATCAATACTATATATTATATAAAAATTAATACTATATATATATGTATATATATATATATAATATTATATATATTTGTTTTATTATTATATATTTTTTATTATAAATTAATTTTATTTTAATATATAATATATTTAATTATAAATATAACAATATAACTTTATATATATATATATATATATATTTTTTTTTTTTTAATTATAAATAAAATTATAAATGCAGATTTTTTTCAAATTTGCTTTTGCTACAGCATTGAATTATTATTTTCATTTAAAGATAAGCACAAGAATTTATGAATAAGTTGTGATCTGTAAGAAATGTGGGGGAGGGACAACTATAACCTTTATCTCTGTGGTTAGTGCACGGGTTGAGTTAAGGTTAGTTTTGCCAATGTGTCTTCATTCTAAAGAGAAGACACCACACCAGAACTGACACACCTTTTAGAGAAATAGCCACTGTCACTCACCTTCTCCTGACAGGAATATTACTTACAGTCTGGGATAGTGTTATCAGTTTGAAAATTAATAACATTTTGTTCACCCATTTCAAGAAGGGATGGCGTGCAAATTCATCATTTCAGAGCCCCACCACCTTATTCCCCCAAGGTTTGTCCGCTCGGTCTCTACTTAGAAATTCTGCATGCTGAAAACCTTCAAGTAGAACATATTGAAGTGCTCAGACAAACCGGCCCTGTTTATGCGGGAGGAAGCAGATAGGCTGTCGGACCCCCAGCGGGCAGGTCCTGAACGGAGAGGAGCGATCCTTTAAACTGCCGAGGTGATACCGCTGGATAATGTAGCAAATAAATCAGACAATAGGGTTGAATATTTCATTTCACATCCATATTCCTCATGGGCAGAAATGATGGTGAAATGTAAAAACAGCGATTGCGGCCCCTCTGGAGAGAGATGCTGTTTTGCTGTTTGAGGATAGAGGAGGTTTGATGGCCCTGCCTGAATCACATCCATCTCTCAGGCAGCTGGAATCGCATCTTTTAATGCAATTGCATATGATCCCCATGTCTCCGCAGCCCTGAGAGAGCTGCTCTGCATTCCATTTTACATGTTAAACCTTATTGTTTTAAAGGAAGGAAAAGCATTAATACCATACGGCGGCCCTAAAAAAACGTACTGAATAAAATGTCAAAGTGGAAAAAAGTAAAGGAGAATAGTAAAGCTATTTTCCAGATGACGATACCTGGTTTGATATTTTGTATCTAATACTACAATAACACTCAGACCTTTATGAGTTTGAACAAGTCCATTAACGTTTTGGGGCATATTTGGCACATTACCAGCATTAATGTATATTTTATATATTTAGATTTTTCCCTTTGATTTCACTAGTTCATTTCAATAGCTCTGCATAGTATTTCCCTCCACATTTTTATTTTTTAATATCTGTATTAATTATGATCTGTATTTCACAGTTCATGAAGAGGACAGTAATATTGCAGGAAACTTGCCCCAAAATTAAAAGACAGTTTAAATAAATCATTTTATGACAACTGGCAAATGATGAAAATATAATCATTTGAATATAATATAAATTAATATTGAAATATATAAATATGTACATAATTATATGAAAATATATTAATATGGTAAGTTTTTATTTATTTATTTATTAATGTTTTTGAAAAGGGCTTGCATATTAAAGTTTTTTAGGCACTATGTCTTATGGCTGTTGGTATGTGCATGCTATAAATATGTGAATACAGGCTAATTAAGAAAAAATAAAGAAATACTGTGGACACAATAAAGTATAAAACACAATATGATAAGAGAAAGAATGATTGGCTTATTTTATTTTATTTTTTTTAGTATAATGAAATAACATGTCAAATGCCCACACTCTTTTCTTTTTCTTTTAGAAATCTACATGTAGAGGCTTATAGTGAGCAGTGTTGCTGGAGATGACATCATTTCCTCTGAACTCCATGAGGCTGTTGACGTCCTGGCCAGATTCTTTGGTTTTTCTCTGATTCACCTTCCCAGCTGCCCTCCTGCAATCTCTCACCTCCTCCTCATAAACTTTCAGCTCATTTTCCGCCATCTGCTTCAGCATCTGCTTAGAGGGCAGATAGAGGAATGAAAAAATGATCATGAAACCGACCGTCGTCTTTCTTTCTTTCTTTCTTCTGGATCCTTGTATTATTTCCTCTTCTCATCTCTCGTCGTGTCATCTATTCTTTCTCTTCTTAAGCCTCCTTTAAAGTTTAATTCAACATTTAAACCTGAACCCCCCTCAGTGTGGGGCGACTTACAAACAAGAAGAAAAGGGGTTTTTGCTTTTTCATTTGCTTGGGAGGGTCACTTCCTTTCCATGTCCAGTCCGTTTGGTCAGTAGGCACAGTCAACAGAAGGCACAATAGATCAAAAAAAGTGTTATTGTAATATTTGGACAAAAGCTTGGGGTGTTTTCAGAGGGAGGGCCAGCAGAACGGACCGTGTGGCTCCCCAATCCAAAGCTTCCTCCCTCTTTTCCCTTTGAGGGTGGCAGACAATGGGACAGAGCGCTTCAATGGTGAGGGGAACAGACCCGTGAGGATTACACATTCTTGAGGAGGCCCTGGGTATCACTAATACCTCAGCTGTTTCTGGTAGATACACACTGAAAAGTTTTGAAAGTTGTTGCACACTTTGGTTTGAATTACTTGATCAGAACATGAGTTTCATTCCCTCTTTATGATTTTTAAGAATTTTTTCTTAGTCTCTTATGCTCACCAAGATTTCCAACAAAAATGTAAGCAGAAAAACTTGTTTTCAACATTGATAATAATTCGAAATTAAGAAATTTCTTGAGCAACAAATCAGCATATTAGAATGATTTCTGAAGGATCATGTGACACGGACAACTAGAATAATGATGCTGAAAATGCAGATTTGCGTCACGGGAAAAAATGACATTTTTCAAATATATTCTCATAGAAAACAGCTAGTTTTAATTGTAATAATATTTCACAATTTTACTGTCTTTATGGTATTTTTTATCAAATAAATGCAGTCTTTGTGAGCATGATACATTTTTTCAGAAACATTAAAACATCTTAAAGAGTTCAAACTTACAGTATATATTATAGTCTCCAAGAAACACACAATACTGCTACTGTTCAGTGAATTTTTAAAGAATCATATTAGTAAATGACTTGTGTCGTTTCTGAATGAATCAGCTTTTTTTTAACAAATGGGTTGAGTGAATGATTCAATCACTCACTTTTCGTTTCTGAATGAATCAATGTTTTTGAATGATTCAGTTGAATGAATGATTCCATGAATCACTCATAGAGACAGCCACTTATCACCACCTACTGGTGTAACAATGTAACTTTCAAAACAATGTAATTTATTTACTGTATAGCTATATGAAGTATTGTGGTAGTTTTCGGGGAGAGAGTGATGAGAAGATAAAATTCAGTGTATATTTACATTTTATTTGAAAAACTAATGGTATTTAAATTTGTAGGACATGCATTTTTGATCAGAGTTACAAGTTTAGCGCTGAGTAAAGTAATGGGATCCTTGCAAATGAGGTAAATTTGGGATCAGAGTAAGGTTTTGGAGGTGCAGGATAAAATTCGCTATAGTGTTGCATTGAGCCGACACTTACACGGCCATTTGTTTAGCAAACCGTGGTAAGTTTCAGTTCTTTCTTTTGCATTCTCTCTCTCTCTCTCTCTCTCTCTCTCTCTCTCTCTCTCTCAGGGCCAGCTTCATAAGTGTGATGAGGAGGAGATGCCTCTGGCGATTCCTGTGCAAATAAATAAAAGCTGACATAGTCCTTTCCGCAGATCCACATTCTGCCTCTGAGATTACCCTGCAACAACAATTATTCCAAATGTCAGTGATTCGAGCCCAGAGGGCCTCAGGCAAATGAGGATTAAATCTTTAACACAGTGAGGAATTAAAATATGCTGCTCTAGACGAGGGGACACGAGGTAGTCTTCGCCATCAGAGGCGGTTTTGGCTGAGTGGTGTTTTCCTTTTCTAAGTCAGGCATTATGTGCAGTGTGTTACTCCCCCTGATGGCTGTTAACCCCGCCGTGAGAGGGGCAGTGTGTTTGATCATGAAGGGAAACCGAGCAGTGGACACACTCGTGCAGTGTGTGGAAGCATGTCAGACGAGAGAAGAAAGATCGCGGCGTCATGTGACCGAAGTCAGCAGTTTGATGTGAACGTGTTCTGAATTGTAAATCAAAGAAATTCAACACAGTGAATGCATTCTGGGAAATGAAATGTTTTTAGACTCTGATCCACAAAAGGTTATAAAAATGTAAAGTTTATTAAATTTGTATTTCAAAAGTTTGAAAATAAATTTTGAACATTTTGAAATTACATACAAATTCCTTTATGCGTAATCCAAGACCTGTTAACCTTCAAAGGCTCATTCAATTCAATTACAATTCAGAGTTTATTCAAATGTACTAAATATGGAAATTAAAATCACATTTCTATAGGTGTCATTTAAAATTAAGTTACATTTACAATGTCCTCTGTAAAACCTTTAAATGTAATTCAATTTTGATTTGTGTTAAAATTCAGTTTATTAAAATGTATGTAGATGTATATAAATTAAATAGAAATTTCTATAGGTGTAATTTCATAAGACCTACGTATAAACCTCCAAATTCTCAATTCAATTTGTGTTGAATTTCAAAATATATTAAAATATATTAAATATGTAGAAATATATTAAATATATTTAATACAAGTTTCTAGGTGATCTTTAAGCACTTTAAACCTTCAAAGGCACAGTTCAGTTTGTGTTAAAATTTGGAGTTTATTAAAATATATTAAAAATGTAATATATATATATATAAATATATAAGCAAAACACACATTTCTACAGGTGTAAAGCCATCTTTAAGACCTCTAAAACTTCAAAGGCTCAATTCAATTCTGAATGGAACACAATATTTTTTTCTGTACATCAACAAGGATTATTTTCAATGCTTTTGCAATATATACATCATAAAAATATGCAAAATATGTAAATGCATTAATATGGTATACTATACGTATGACATTCACATTGATATTGAACTAAACTGAATCAACATTTAACTACTTGAACTGAATAATGACACTATTGTCTTTTCAAAACTGCTTTCATTTTTTGTGTCATAATTTCAAAGATCCTTAATAATGTTATTTTGTTGCTTCTTATATAAACTGCTACATAAATAAATGTGACTGGACTTGACATTATAGGTTATGTTTAAAATGCGGAACTCAATTTTATAATAAAAGTATTAAAATAAATAAATAAATAAAAATTTCAACTCCACATCTCTCTATCCACCAAGGGATCTTTGGTCGAAATAAGAGCTCCGTCATAACATGCAAAAATCTAGTTTCACATATGATCACACCTGATTTGTGCCACTTTAAATGCAAAGGTGTGCAGACATGAAACCCATATAAATCAGAAACTAATCAGTCGTTACCTGCACATAATAATTAAATCATCTCTCTCCCTTAATATCTATATATTCAAAGTGAGAAAATGATGATTTTTTTTGCTAGTCAGCAAACGGTAAGGTTGAATGAATAAATGGGCAGTTTGCGCAGAAGTGCCCAGAAGTCATAAACATTCTTAATTACCTTGCTCAGCCAACCTCAGTGTGGACTTTGCTGTTTTAAAGAAATCAAGGCAAAGGTGCATATCCTTGTGAACTCATCCAACTAGTTTGGTAATTACCTAATCTTCCAACAAAATAGTCACTTTAGTATGTTCGTCATTTTAATAATCACTATTTTATTAGCCAGCACTGGCTGCTGTTTGCATAGTAACATGGCATGGCGGATGCGGGCCGTCCCAGATCCTCTTATCGAGAGACAATGAGAGTATGTCAAGAGTTCAAGTGCTGTCAGAGGAGGTGGAACGCTCCGTATATTGAGAATAAGTGTGCGGAGAGGCCTGTTTTCCATTTTAATTGTAAAACAGATAAACGCTAAACACTCCCAAGAATAAATGACTTCTGAGTAATTATTGTCTAATAGCTCTCCTCCCTCGGGAGCTGTTTACGTGGCCCAGATGGCTACCAAAATGGGATTTAGGGAGAAAATTGACAACATTATTCACCCAGGCATTATCA
>JAFVLL020033626.1:0-29378 GCA_021397915.2 Tor tambroides | reverse complement strand
CTTGAAATGAAAATGTATTTTGATTCTATTGAGTTCTCTACGAACATAAAAGCAATAAGAACAATGACTTTGCTAAAGGACTTGGCACGTCCTTTTGACTGAAAGACTGAGTTACCCTGGACTGTTGTTGTATTATGTTTTGACGATGACAACTGTTATTGTTTTTGCAAGCATACAGTATTTTTTTTTTTTTAAATCCTGAAATGGCTCCGTCTTGGACTGTAGTTATAGATATGGGGCAATAATGATAGGGCAAAAAATTTGCCAAGCAAAAACATTTAATATAACAAGATTGAGAAATGTTAATAATATTTATTAATAACCACTCCTGTACCATTTCCTATTATTTCAATAATTCATGCATGTAGCCTGTTTCTTGGATCTTGAGTTTTAGTTAGACATATTACAAATTAATTTCCATTTAATTTAGAGTAATGTGGCCCCACATATTTGACCTAATTGGTGAGAGGTTATGAAGCAACAAAAACGTAATAAACTCACGCAAATAGTCATATGGCTTTGGTTATTTCTTTATTATTATTTCTGTTGCTATATATATTTACACTAATGCTATAGTTTAAATCGAGCAGAGATTCAAGGCTTTGCGATTGTCCCTGTTTGCTGTTCATTCATTCCAATGTTTTGATGTATCAGTTAAATTCTGCGGTTTCCTGACTGACCACCTTCGATCTACAACTCCACTCTCTTCCACACTCTCCAGACTTGTGGTCAGCTGACTTTCGCTGGAGCAGCTGTGTGCAGTCGCGCATTCTCACAAAGCACAACCAGCACAGACGATAGGGGAACACGGAGCTAACAATCGCGACAGAAAAAGCCTGATCCGCTCAGGACGTTTATCCATCAGGACGTGCTACATTTGGGAACACGGCCATGGGTATGGACCGTACGGTATTCCTGCTGTTAATGCTGACGACTCTGTCGCTCGCCATCGAGGTAAGAATAGTGATTGTGTAATGGAGAAGGAGCTTGATTCTCCTCCATACTTTAAAGGACGGCCTGGGAGCGAAGGGGAAAAAAACGCAAAGCGAGTGCATGACACGGATGCAGACAGACATTTTGAGCGCTGCGGGATTGTTAGTGGCGTATTCCAGCAGGATAATGTTTGTTTCTAATGCAATGGGTTTTCTTTGCCATCATCGTTTTAAATCAATTAAAAAGTGTTGGGTGGAGGCTACTGGTGCAGCAGGATCGCTTGGTTTAGACAAATATTAGGCATAACAGGCGAACTGTAGCTCGAGAAAGTGATACATAGTAAGAAAAGACGTGCATCATTCTGGCATCTTTATAGGAAAGCATTAACTTGTTTTTATATTTGGGAGTCATCTGCTCACCTTCATAAGAAAACATCGGCTTTGAAGGACGTGCTGATAAAGAAATGCACGGTGGAAAATGCTGATATGGCGGTTTTATGTTGCTGTCCCCGTGATGTGTTTATGTTAGAGCAAATAAATATGGATCAGAACATGAACTCGTGTCATGCAGATGCGGCTGATGAAATCATGTAAACACAGTGACTGACAGCTCTTTGTCAAGGAGGCATGTATTAAAGAATGCAGTCCCTCACCACTTGCAATATATATATTTTTTATACACAAAATAAAGAAACATAAACCCTGCGGCTGGTTTGCAGGATTGCAGTGCTCCATTTTGGGCGAATAAATGCTGTGGCAGCAATCCGGCGGCCCTCCTTAACCATTCGCGCATCAGAGGAAAATCATTCCTCTGCGGCGCCTTTGCGCATCTAATATTCACACGAGTATTTTATGAAGGAATTTGTTTTGCTATGTGGGGATGATTGTTAAAATGCGTAAATTATGTGGGACTGGTTCATGGTGGAGAGATTTTTTAAGGAATATTGCTAAAAGATGTTAGTTGACAGAAGCAAGATGGCGTCAGTGAACTGCGGCGTTTCATTTTTTTTTTTTTTTTTTTTAATCCAGACGGCGTAAAGGCAAAAATCTGCTCTTGAAGGATTTACCCTGTTTCTCGCGCCCACAAACAGACGCGGTTTATGCATTGCATGCACATGCATTTAATGTTGGTATTTGCATGTTAAGTTTAAGTCTTTACCTGGTACTTAGTTTACACACATAATAGAGATATTTAATTCTATACTGCATTTACATAATATAGACCTACATGTACATGTGGTGTTAGTGTTCTCTTAATATATGGCATAAGCCTATGTGATACCAGTATCAGGGTGCACATAAGAATCAGGGTATTTAGGTGTGCCAAATCCCTCTGAGGAAAACATAATTTAAAAAAGTGTGTGGAGGGGGGAATGTATTAAAGTGTGTAAAATATAGGTCAATATTACAAATATTTTAACATTATTGCTTCAGTAATCATGAAAGTTCCAATACCAGTCTGTGTGTATTTTCACATGGTACCAAACAGGCCCTCACAAAGAAAATGAGGTTATCTTGTTTTATGAAGTTACCTGATCTTAGCATTATGATTCCCCTCTGGTTATTTTGTGGGCAACCAATTCGTAACGTTATAGGAATGTTCTTCTTAGGTTTCATGTTTAACAACCATAAGCTAATGTTCCCAGAACATTCTGGGAACCAAAAATTCTTAGCTGGGACACTGCTCAAGATTTGTCAGTTCAAATTGGTATTTGATAATGCATAACCAAACAAGTAGAAACAGTACTTGTTTTTCACATTATTGTTATTATTGATTAATGTGTCAATTATATCACAACAACTGTATAAAATCATATATGTGGGTCTTAGTCCATTTATGTTAGCTGCTACTTAATTCCTAAACATTGACTAAATTCACATCAATTATATTGACAGGATCATCAAAACCGAGTAAAACAAGTATGGCTTATTGTGGTAGGCAACAATCTGAGTTCTTAAAAATTGACCTCTTGTAAGTCATTATATAATTTGCACACTGACTGCTGCAAGAAATAAGACCCTCAAGATTTTTTCTTTAAAGGTGTCCTTTGTCTTTAGTGTGCCAAAACAAGCTTTGAGAGTTTGTGTTGTCACCTCTTTACTGGTCACCGTAACCATGAACAAGCTGTTTTGCCTGAAAGCTCCCTTGCTTAGTTTGCTTATAATTGGTAAATCTGTTTTCAGTCAGCCTCCATCTAAAAAAGGGCTTCCTTTGTTTGACTGGGAAATGTCAGTTGAACATGTAAACATGGTCGGTTTTAAATTATGTCTTTGAGTGCAAGTACAAAAACTACCTCATTGATTTTGACAACCTTAAAGATGAAGCCAGAGCTGAATGGCTCTTGAAAGCTGCACATTTCATTTTGATAGATGCACTAATGTGTATCCTGAGCTGCTATGACAACCTGGCTAAGACACTATTTTGGGAGATTGATATTCGCAGATGATTAGCTTTCACGAATGGTTCAGCGGCTGTCTCAATATTAAAGCATTTCATATATCACACATTGACAGCACCATGGTAATAATCCCATCTAAAGAGCACATGTAAACCGATCTATAGCTGATATCATACAGCTCATTGCAGTAGTTAAGACCATTTTGTGTCTAACACATGGTTTTCCTAAAGAGCTAACTACTGTACTGTGGCCAGCATAATTACAGTATTCTGTTTTAAATTGCCCTACAGCAGAGAGATGTTTTATTGCACTGTAACCACCAAACCATTTGTTAAAAGGTTACAAAGAACTCCAACAGACAGAATCTATCTATCTATCTATCTATCTATCTATCTATCTATCTATAACAGCCTAATGAGACAGATGCATATTTTAGACAGCTGGTTGTAGCAGCACTTCCACTGTTTGTTATTCGAGACAAAAGGGGGAAAACACAACAGTCCCATAATTCCTCACGCTCAGTTGAACAGACTGGGTGGGTCTGGTTGTAAGGAACCTTTTGTGACACACTGGGTCGAGGCCAGGCCAAAGACACACAAAAGAGGACAGCCATTATTCTCCCTGTCTCTCTCTCACTCTCTCTCTCTTTCTCACTGACTTAGTTTACGAATTGAAGGTTATCTACATATATGTTTTCCTTTAGTCTTTCACTAATTTTCAGGACTTCAAAAACTGTTACCCTAAACTCGCATTTCTCATGTATTCATCTCTTCCTTTCTTATTTTTAAATACCTTCCCATCCACTTCAAGAGATTAGATTGTATTTAAGGCTTTTAATTCTGAATTGAACAGGGCTGTAGTGTTTTATAGTGTATATTGTGTAACTGACATTATGGCTCTAAAGCAGATTAATGTTTGTTTACAAGCATTTGTCAGATATAGAGAGTTTTCACCAGTTGAGTTGTTTCCCATTTTATATTGAGCTCTCAGCATGTAGTTTTATAGTTTAGCCAGAAAGAATTAAATTAATTTGATAACTCACACATAAACTCAAGTGTTTAAATAATGTGTGAGCCCATTAATATAGTACACATTGTGTGATACATCAAGGGTGTGGCTTAGTATGGAGGAAAACAACCCCCCCCCCCCCCCCCGCTTAGGTACCATAGTTATGTGTTTCTGTGTGGGAAATATAGAGAAATATATAGCCTACCATTCAAAAGTTTGGGGTTAGTAAGATTTTTGTAAAGAGATGAATACTTGTATTCAGCAAAGATGCATTAAATTGATCAAAAGTGACAATAAAGACTTTTACGTTGTTACAAAAATGTCTATTCCAAATAAATGGTGCTCTTTTGAACTTTCTAGTCAACAAAGAATCCTGAAAAAAATGGATCACAGTTTCCACAAAAGTATTATGGAGTATGACTGTTTTCAATATTAATAAAAGAAATGTTTCTGTAGCACCAAATCAGCATATTAGAATGATTTCTAAAGGATCATGTGATAATGAAGACTGAAGTAATGGCTGCTGAAAATTCAGCTTTGCCATCACAGAAATAAAATAAATGTTAAAATATATTAAAACTGAAAACAGTTCTTTTAAATTGTAATAATATTGCACAATAATATTGTTTTTATTGTATTTTTGATCAAATAAGCCTTGGTCAGGCTTTCAAAAACGTACAAAATTCTTACAGACCCCAAACTTTTGAACTATATATGCAGTATATACATATTTATGTAGTATTCAATATTTTATTAAATACCAGGAGATGGCTTCAAAGACTTACTTACCCCCTAAAAGCTTTGGTATAATTTGAATACTGCTAGCAGGGACATCAAAAACAGCAACAACAGCATAAATGAAGCCTGAAAACGGTACAATAATAATCCTGTAACAGGCATCACAGTGCATAAGAACTCACAAACCCAACACTGTTCAATATGTAAGTGTTTATCTAACTGACTCTCTGTTTGGCTAGTTGGGACAACATTTGGTGCAATAGTGAATCATATTTGTTGAATCCCTGTTCTTCCAAACACAGTTGCTGTTTTTCCTCTTTACATTGTCATCCTTTCTCTGTCTGTGAGTCAGATTGTAATTAGGACAGTCAGTCAATAAAAAAATGTGATCTGATTACTTCAATGATAAGCTGATTAACTAATCAAGTTAATGACAGTTGATCGTATCTATCAATATTTGCTGAAAAAAGCCCCCCACATGAAGACAGGTGAAGATCATAGGCTTATGAGATAATGGTTCCTCATGTTACCACTGATTGTGCTGTTGGCAGGTGCCATCGGATGACTCAGTGGGCTTGTTGGCGGAGCCCCAGGTGGCCATGTTTTGTGGGAAACTCAACATGCATATCAACATCCAGAGTGGCAAGTGGGAGCCGGATCCAACTGGCACCAAGAGCTGCATCGGCACCAAAGAGGGCATCCTTCAGTACTGCCAAGAGGTAATGAGAGAGAAAAGAGAGAGAAAATTAGAATGAGTTCTGCTGCAGTGTCCGTGTTACTTGTCAATAGTTACACAGATTGTAAAACATTATTATATCATGACTACTTTAGTAATTAAAGTCAATTATATAATGACAATCACCGTAATTAATAGCCAAGGGCCTTTTGAGTATTACATAAGCACGTCAAGTTCTATTAAGCGGTTGACTCATTTGAGTTTTTCAGTGGCTGATGATGTTATTTAGATAGCAATGTGGCCGATAGCTAATATAATGCCAATTATATTTTTTCAAGAAATTAATACTTCTATTCAGCAGTGGTACGTTAAGTTAATCAAAAGTGACAGTAAAGACATTTATAATGTTACAAAAGGTTTCTGTTGTAAATAAATGCTGTTCTTTTGAATGATCTTGAAAAACATTTTCACAGCATCCACAAAAATATTAAGGAACAAAATTGTTTTCAACACTGGTAAGAATAAAGAAGAAATGCTTCTTGAGCACCAAATCAGCATATTAGAATAATTTCTGACAGAAATAAATTACATTTAAAAATGTATTTAAATCAAATTAAAAAACAGTTATTTTAAATTGTAATAATATTGAACAATATTACAATATATAATTTGCATATATTATATAAGATTACAATATATCATTTGAAATGTACAGCCACAATGTCTGAGGTTTTGGTGAGAGAAAACAGACAGAAAATGTCAAGAGAAACAGTTATTTTTAGGATTAATTGGAATTTATGGAATTTAACTGGTTGCTTATTAGCATGCCTATTATTAATATATTGTCTGTTTATTAGTACTTATAAAGCACATATTCTGCATGACCATATTCTACATCCCTAATCCTACCCAGTACCTAAACTTAACAACTACCTTAATAAATATTAATAACCAGGCAAAAGTCATAGTTAATGGTTTGTTAATGGTTAGAATTGGACCTTAAAATAAAGTGTGACCGAATTTATTAATGCTAAACTGGTGATGGGGAAAAAAGTCATTTAAACCTTTATTTTCATCCACAAATTTTCATTTCAGCACATCACAATTATTTATATTTTCCACATTCTGATATGTATTCTGACTTCCCAATGAATAAAACCAATGGATTTTTTTCTCATCCTATAACCTGTTTTACTTGGAAATAGGTCAGATTATGAAAGTAAAATGGGTTGCCAATGGCTTTTCTGTTTTCTCTTCAACATCGTCTGGTAATTGTACCCCGTTTTGACTCCCACAGGTATACCCAGACCTCCAGATCACTAACGTAGTGGAGGCCAACCAGCCCATCAGCATCCAGAACTGGTGCAAAATGGGCCGTCGCCAGTGCCGCAGTCACACGCGCATTGTGGTCCCCTACCGCTGCCTGGGTGCGTATGCGTGTTTACATAAAGACTATCCTTCAGCGTGATGCTTACATCAGAGTACTCTGCCACTCCTGGGGTATTAACCTGGATTTGTGGGACATTAAACTAACGCTTTTAACATGGCTGTGGTGTGATTTCCTATCATCCTTCTGCATGAGATAAGATGAGATTCATCAAAACACAACCTTTGCTCAGGATATTTTACCCTCCAAGGTACATATCAGAAGAAATCTATCTGAGCACCTGGTTGAGTAAATGTTTGCTTTTTTTTTTCTTATTAGTTGGGGAGTTTGTCAGCGATGCCCTCCTCGTCCCAGATAAATGCAAGTTCCTGCACCAGGAGCGAATGGACATGTGCGAGAGTCACCTGCACTGGCACACAGTGGCCAAAGAGGTCAGAGGTCACACTACATGATATTTACACATTCACAAAGTTTTAAAGCCACACCGAGCTGTAATTTGTGCCAGAACAAGCCAGATCTGGCACCTATTTTAGTGGATCCCCATCTTACATGCTTCTGAAAAGATATTTATGTTGGGACTTGTATATACACTACCAGTCAAAAGTTTTTGAACAGTAAGATTTTTAATGTTTTTTAAAGAAGTCTCTTCTGCTCACCAAGCCTGCATTTATTTGATCCAAAGTACATCAAAAACAGCAAAAAAAATTGAAATATTTTTACTATTTAAAATAACTGTTTTCTATTTGAATATATTTTAAAATGTAGTTTATTCCTGTGATCAAAGCTAAATTTTCAGCATCATTACTCCAGTCTTCAGTGTCACATGATCCTTCAGAAATCATTCTAATATGCTGATTTGCTGTTCAAGAAACATTTTTTATTATCATTATTATCAATATTTAAAACAGTTGAGTACATTTTTTTCAGGATTCTTTGATGAATAGAAAGATCCAATGATCAGCATTTATCTGAAATAAAAAGCTTTTGTAACATTATACACAATACCATTCAAAACTTGGAGTCTATGATAAAGCTTGGAGTTATGATAAAGACATTTATAATGTTACAAAAGATTTCTATTTCTGATAAATGCTGTTCTTCTGAAATTTCTATTCATCAAAGAAACCTGAAAAAATTCTACTCGGCTTTTTTCAATAATAATAAATGTTTATTGAACAGCAAATCAGAATATTTGAATGATTTCTGAAGGATCACGTGACTGGAGTAATGATGCTAAAAATTCAGCATTGAAATCACAGGAATAAATTACATTTGAAAATATATTCAAATAGAAAACGGTTATTTTACATAGTAAAAATATTTCAAAATTTTACCGTTTTTGCTGTATCAGATAAATGCAGGCTTGGTGAGCAGAAGAGACTTCTTAAAAAAAAAAAAAACATTAAAAATCTTACTGTTCAAAAACTTTTGACTAGTAGTGTATGTTTACTATATCATTGTTTTCTGTTTTGTTAACCAGAAACATCCAAATATATCTATTCTGTTTGCATGTTAAATAATGGTGCAGGCAGATTATGATTGAATAGGATGTATAATTCATCTCTAGCCACAAGAGCGTTCTACTTATAGCTGTATGATGACTCAGCACCTTATACATCTCTGGCTTTCGTTCTCGCTCACTCGTTCCCTGTGGCTGTTCCTCTGCAGTCCTGTGGTGATCGTTCCATGAATCTCCATGACTACGGCATGCTGCTGCCGTGCGGCATCGACCGTTTCCGTGGTGTAGAGTTTGTGTGCTGCCCTGTGGAGGAGCAGAAGGAGTTAGACAGCGAGGAGCAGGAGGAGGCTAACTCAGATGTGTGGTGGGGCGGCGCAGAGGCCGAGTATACCGACGGCAGGTATACAAACACAAGCAGTTCTTCAAAACTCTCTTACTGACACTGTCTTTTTCTGACTTTTGTTGCAAATTATATTAACAGGAGATATATAAATGATAAAAAATAAATAAAACATTTAAAATAACACATTTTTTGCAATTTACTATGTCCTTTACTACAGTATTTGCTTTATATTTTTATATTAGTAAATGCTAAATATTTTTTCAGCAAATGTTTTGAAATGAAAATGGCCAAAAAGTAACTTATTGTAAATATATTTTAAAATCTAAATTAGCCATATATTTTTGGCTATTTATGTATTTTAATAATAATATATAATTATTTTCACCATATGTGATATTTGTGCTTTTAACTGCTTATTAGCATGCCTATTATTAACATATTGGCTGTTTATTAGTACTTATAAAGCACATGTTGTGCATGGCCATATTTCACATCCCTAATCCTGCCCAATACCTAAACTTAACAACTACCTTACTAACTATTAATAAGCAGCAAATTAGGAGTTTAAGGCAAAAGTCGTAGTTAATTGTTTGTTAATAGTGAGAATTGGACCTTAAAATAAAGTGTGAACAACGTTTTTCATGTTTAACATTTTTCACACTGCTATAATTCTGGTTTAAATTATATTTTGAATCCCATATTTTCAGTGTAGGCTTGAAAATGTATTTGTCATCATCTTCATACATTTTTGCATCACAGCATTCTGAGAGAACAGGCTCCGACCAAACCTGAGCCTGCTGTGACTGAGGATGATGAGGATATCAACAATGAGGAAGAGGAAGTCTGGGATAACGACGAAGATGGTGACGGTGAAGATGATGACGACGAAGAAGATGACGATGAAGACACAACCGATGAACAAGACACCAGTGAGCAGACCTCCAATGTTGCGATGACAACCACCACCACTACCACAACAGAGTCTATAGAGGAGGTTGTGCGAGGTGAGATTTCTGTATGCAAATATGTCCATATGTTGACATACATTTCAGTGGTACATTTCCAAACTATGAATACTAATGAGATCATGTGGCATTTCAGGACATGAAGTTTGAGGCATTATTGTGTAGTTCCTTAAATGGGCAAAACTTAAGCAAAACCTTACATATGAACACTTAAACAAATCCATTGAGTGTCTCTTCCCCATCAGCGGTATGCTGGGCCCCTCCTCGTTCGGGGCCATGCCATGCCAAGCTATCCCGCTGGTATTTTGTGGCGCAGACGGGCCGATGCGCCCCCTTCATGTTTGGGGGCTGCGGGGGTAACCGCAATAACTTTGAATCAGAGGAGTACTGCATGGCTGTCTGCAGCAGCAGCGTGTGTAAGTCCAGACGTCTCCTGAGAGGAAGTTCATCTCTCCGCTAACCAGCACATCGTCTCATTCTCACTTTCATTGCTTCATTCGTGCCAAACTCACAAGTTCAGCAGATGGCTGGATGCTTTAGCTCGCATGGATTACAGGTCTCTGTGAGGTGACTGTATAGGCAGAGCGTCTTGTTTGTTTAGTTTAACCTCCTGCTGTCTTTTCTGAGCACACTGAGCACTAGAACTTTTCTTTAACTCTCCATCTGTGTCTTCTGAATCTACAGAACCATGGTAAAAGAAAAATAATATTATTGTGATCTACAAATCAGGATTTAAAATAAGTTACAACAATGGTTATTGGGCTGAGTGGTGTGAGACTAGTTAGTTTTAATGTTCTGATACTGTTCTGACTTTTTTAACAAGTGTTAGATAATGGGAAGCTGTCTGGGCGCCGATGCTGGATTTAATATATTTTAATAGATAGATTGATAGATTGATTCAAAATTCTTTAACTAGATGGAAATGCTCTCCATACTGTAGTTACAGTGGTTTTTGAGTGTCAGCCTCCAGAGGTTTCGAGTAGATACTTACAAATTTGATAGCGTGAATGTTTGTTTGTGCTTTTATCTGTTTTGAGAACACCTGCATGTCAGTGAGTGTATTTCTTAACCTGCTGAACACTGCATTTCTCTATGTACCTCCCCCATCCTCTCTCTCCATTTGCGTTTATCTCTGTGTGTGGGCCAGTGATAGAGCTGTAGTCGGCCTCTGGTCAGACCAGTCTGTGGCAGCAGTTCAGGGGGCGGTTTCCGCTCGGTTAAGCACAATGCTGGACTCTGTGGGAAAGTGACAGCGGAGCAGCCCTCATCCTGACAGGGCATATTCCTCGCAGCCGGTCTGGCTGGCTGTTCCCGCATGCTCGCTGTCAGAAAGTGTCCCAGCAGCTTCACAGGAGCTGCTACAGAACACGCACACGTCACTGTATATACACAGATGTACCTATACTGGATGATTTTCCAGCATGAAAGCTTTTTTAATTCTCTGAGCGCACCTAAAACATGCAGTATAGCAACCTTTGGCAAAAGCAATCTCACATAAATGTTTCTATCTCTGCTAACCAAATTTAACCTGCACCTGAACTAGCTGTTCTTTCTCAGGAGTCTTTGCTCTCTTTGCCATAAAGAAGATTGTCTGGATCACAGTTATCTGTTTGACTTTCACTGAACAAGACTTCTCACTTTCTCTAGTGCCAACCATGGCCCCGAGCCCTGCTGATGCTGTGGATCGTTACCTGGAAGCTCCAGGAGATGTGAATGAGCACACCCGCTTCCAGAAGGCTAAGGAAAGCCTGGAGGCCAAACACAGAGAGAAAATGTCAGAGGTGGGAACCTGAGTAGAGAGATACATTGCAGTTATATTGGAGTTACAGCAATGAGGTGAAGTTCGCTTACAAAAACTAGGCACTAAAAACATTTGAAAGGATTTCTATATATAGGATTCAATATATGTTTATGTATATGAGTGTGTTTCAATTGTGATTTGTTTTTTGTTGTTGTTTTTTTGAACAATTTGTTTATTGAAAAATAAATTATGGCAGTGTGATATACAGAAAAAATGGGTTAAATCTCTTTTTACATATTAGTAGTACTAAAAGAAAAACAACAATTAACATCCCAGACAGCAGCTGACTCTGCGCCGGATCCGTTTTCAAACCGGCAAATCCGCATTACAGTCACATCTGTTTCAGTGCTGTAACACGGATCCAGCCCGGACCCGGTTTCAGTGGGCGGGAACTACTGTCGCAGAGCAGATCCGGGCCGCGTCCGAAACGAGCGCGTGTTTTTTTCTGGAGTTCAGAAGACTTCAAAAATATTTTGGATCACACTCACCCAAAATTTTGAAAATCAGCTTTGATCAAAGCAATAAATTGTATTTTGAAGTATGTTAAAATAGAAAACCATTATTTTAAATTTTAACACTTCAAAATAGGCTATTACAATTTTTTTCTGTATTTTTGTACAGTAAAAAAAATGTTATAATATACTGTTTCAATATCTTAGAGAAACCAATTTAAGTGGAAGGATAGTTTTTTGCTAATTCACGACATTCTGGTCACACTCCATACCAGATGGTAGAGTAATGCACCAAGAGATTGTTTGCCAACCGCCAATAAACCTTAGTAGTAGAAGAAGACGTCAAGACGATCGAGGCAGACGGACTGCACGCTGTTATCCTCAAACACTTCAAGGTATGGCACACCATGTAATCACACTGTTCTACTAACAAATTAATTTCTTATTATGTGGTGTACTTGATAACCAAAGTTTGGTGTTTTTTTATTGCTCCTTAGATCGAAATTTGTGGACTGGCGAACACTTAGGCCTATGTTATCAGAGGAGAAGCTTGATTCAGAGGTCTAACGTAAAATGAATTTTAACTTAATTACTTAATTTAAACTTTAGTAATTTTGACTGCTTCTGTTCAATTTTAGTGTTTAATATCGCCTGATAATTAGTCATGGGCTAGCAATGTTAACGTTTAAGTGCTAAGTTAACCCTCAAGGCTGCATGCATTTATTTGATCAAAAATAAAGTTAAAAATAAATATTATGAAATAGTCTAAAATGTGAAATATAACTTTTTTTTAATTTGAATATTTTAAAATGTAATTTATTCCTGTGAATTTTCAGCATCATTACTGCAGTCTTCAGTGCATGATCGTTCAGAAATCATTCTAACATGGTGATTTAATTCTGGATTTTTATTGGTGCTCAATTATCAATAATGGTTCTTATTATTATTAGTTGTTGTAAAAAAAATTAGATTTTGCTGCTTAACATTTCCTGGAAACATTTTTATGATTCTTTGATGAATACGTAGACAGTTCAAAAGAACATCATTTATTTGAAATATATTTTTGCTTCATTATAAATGTTTTTACTTTTATCACTTTAATGCCTATTTACTAAATAAAAACAGTCATTTCTATTAAATAACACACACTAAACATTTGAATGGTTGTATATCATGGTTTCTGCATATATTAAGGAGCATAACTGTTTTTCAACTGATAATAATCAGAAATAAGTTTCTTGAACAGCAAATCAGCATATTAGAATGATTTCTGAAGATCATGTGACACTGAAGACTGCAGTAATGATGCTGAAAATACAGATTTGATCAAAGGAAAGAATTACGTTTTACAATATATTCATAAAAAATACATATATTTTAACTGATAATTACTTTTAAAATTGTAGTTAAAATATAATTTATTTATGTGATGGCAAAGCTGAATAAATAAATGCTTTTCTTTTTAACTTTTTATTCATCAATAAATCCTGAAAAAAGTATCACAGGTTCCCAAAAAATTAAGCAGCACAACTGTTTCCAACATCGATAACAACTGAATATCAAATTATTAGAATGATTTCTGAAGGATCATGTGACACTGAAGATGAATAATGATGCTGGAAATTCAGCTTTGATCAAAGCAATTAATTATATTTTGAAGTATTAAAATAGAAAACCATTATTTTGTTTAATTTTTTTTTTAAATTATTTTTAATACTTCACAATATTAGGGTTTTTTTCTGTGTTTTTGATCAAATAAATGCTGGCTTGATGAGCATAAGAGACTTATTTTAAAAACATTAAAAATAGTAATGTGTCCAAATTTTTGACCAGCCCAGTCTCCTTGAATAAGCTTTCAGGCACACCCTGAATGACAGAAACAGAGGGGCTCTGAGGAGACAGACATGTATTACAGTATACTGTTTGGTATAGTTTTTATTTACAAAATCTTTGCCAAAATATGCTTTTATTTCTGTTAACGGTATGCTCCATGTTAATTGGGTAAATGAATTGAGAAATTGTCCAGCAACACTATAACAATCTGTTTCAATTTCAGGTTCCACCTGAGAGCCGGGATTGTCAAATAGTAAGGTGAGTCCTTTTTTTTTAGCTTTCAGTGGAGTTTGAGTTATTCAAGTCATTCCATGATTTATAATTGAGTATTGATAATATTGAGTGCCTGATAATGTTACAACTAGTGCTGTTCATAACATACTGTTTGTTTGGGCCGATTGTGAATTGCAGCTTTCTGGAGAAATGCTCCTTCAAATAACTTCACACTCAGCATCCTGAACAATATACCTGTTATGACAGTCCTCTAGCAATGCTATGGTCTGTGTGTCATTTGGGTACAAACCCTTTTTCATCTCAAGTCGGTGATTCAAGGAAGTGTATATGACACTGATGTCACAGACACTAACTTCCACAGTGGAGCATGTTAATAAACTGTGACTCTTATGTGTAAGGCTTAAACATTGCCTTCCTTGCTTTGCAATACTAAATGAAACAAATACATTCATGACATATGTGTAATATGCTATTAGTTGTGTATTTTTTAATATATAAAACAGGTGGCACCTTTCCCCTTGCTTTTCTTCTGTTATATCAGTTATTATACTTCACACCTATGGGCAGTAAGCAGAATTAACATTATCTTTGTTACACACAAAGCAGGACAAAATTACTCGATTACAGGAAAAATACAAAATGTTAACCATGGATAACATTGATGATGTGGAAAAGCATATACAGTGTGTGCATAATTATTAGGCAAGTCAATATTCTGATATTTTTTTAAGCACTTTTACCAATTCCAAACCACATCAATCATACTAACTATTAATTTTGTTTATGATCATATTTTATAATTATATAATCAACAAGAACTGGAGGTGAAAAATGCTTACTGATGCTCCAGAAGAAAACACAATACATTAAGGGGGTGAAAACTTTTAAACAGAATGAATGTGTGTACATTTTTCTTATTTTGCTTAATTTTTTTTATTTTATTTAGTACAGCCCTTCAGAAGCTACAGAAGATACTTGCATGTTTCACACAAGACAAAATAAGTTCATTTACCCTGATGTTCAAATTCAAAAAGTTTTCCCCCCCTTAATGCATGGTTTCTCCTTCTGGAGCATCAGTGAGTGTTTGAAGCTTCTGTGGTTGTATGGGCCCTCAGTTGTCCTCAGTGTGAAAAGATGGATCTCAAAATCATCCCAGACAGCAACATAGTGTTGGCCCAGATCCGGCCCACATCTGGCCCATCCCAGACAGCAAGCAGTGTCGGCCCAGATCCGGCCCACATCTGGCCCATCCCAGACAGCAAGCAGTGTCGGCCCAGATCCGGCCCACATCTGGCCCATCCCAGACAGCAACATAGTGTTGGCCCAGATCCGGCCCACATCTGGCCCATCCCAGACAGCAAGCAGTGTTGGCCCAGATCCGGCCCGCATGGATTTCACATGGGCCAGATGTGGGCCGGAAAGGGTTCAAATACACAAAAATGTTGAAAAAGCACAGAATTTGTGTGACCTGAAGGATTTTTCTGAAGAACAGCAGGCAGTTTAACTGTTCAGGACAAACAAGGGACTCATGAACAACTATCACTAAACAAAAAAACACAGCTGTGGATCATTCAGGGAACAACACAGTATTAAGAATCAAGAGGATGTAAACAACAGGGTCATTTTTATAAATTCAACAATTATTTTTTCTTGTGGACAATATGTAAATGTCTTTTATCCCTCTTATTTTGGTAAAATAATTAACATTTTGCAGATTCTGCAAGGTGTATGTAAACTTTTGACCTTGTGTGTGTGTGTGTGTGTGTGTGTACAGTATGTGTGTGTGTATATATAATTTAATATATTAATATTTTAATATTAAAAAGATATTTAATCTTTTTTTTTTTTTAAGAGACAACGAAAAGGGGGAACTGTCTTTAAGCTGTGGAGGCAGACGGAGGGCTGGCATTTACCTCAAAAACACCATTGCAGAAGACTCTATTACAACTAGAACCAACTCAAGCACATAATGGTGACACACATTTATAAGAACTTTCCCTGTGATATAAAATTTCCCTGGTGATGTCTATTCTAAAGATTCCTGCGGAGCCCGGCCGTACCTGTAGGAGGAAAAAAAAACAATCCAGCCCCACAGTTTATAAACCGTAATCACGAATTCTTAAACTGTTACCTCTGTTTAACAAATCGTGCCTGCAGTTAATAAACTGCATACACAATTTCCAATCAGTAAGCTCAGATTTGTAAACCTCGTTTTTTGAATCCTTACAATTCATAATCCAGGTTCCTTCGCTTTCGCAATCGTTCAGCGGGTTTGTAAACTCACGGATTTGGCCCCGCCCCACCGGCAGATTCAACCAGGCCACCTGTTTAGGTGCGGGATGCTCTGTGTTATTAAACATTATTTTTCATAGTAGCCTATGAGACCATGATCCGCACTCACAAAAGTCTTCTTTTTAGCGTTTATTGTACATTAATCACCAATGGGATAAAACACCGCCGCCGCCACCTGTGTTTTATCCTATAGCCTAAAATAAACACTAAAAAGAAGAATTTCCTGAATTTTCTTTAAAAAAATTCAAGAGTTTCAAGAGGAGAAGGTAAAAAGCAACACAAAACAAATAATGTAGGCCTACCTGTTATGTTGTCATTCCTTTGCTCTCTATCTGAATGCAATGTTATAATAGGCCTAGTTATTTAATAATAACATTAACAGTGAATCTTGCATCTAACTCTGGGGGGGAAAAGCTTAGTATAATAAAATCACCAAAATAAGTCTTCGTGTTAAGAAAGAATATGCCTAGTACACATACACATTTCCAAAACTGTAAAAGGTTATTTAAAAAGAAAGCATTCATGAATTATTTTACGATAAACATTTTACTGTCTTAAGTGCACTCATTTTTTTTTTTTGCCTATAAACAATAATAACTATTATTTTATTATAATAATTATTATTGTTGTTATTATTATACATTTAGGTTACTTATGCATTTAAAAGAAGCTTTTAGGGTCATACAGAAACGTCCACTTTTGGTATGGCAAGATGTCTTAATTTATTTCTTTTTCTAACATTTAAACTTAGACCACATTATTAGATTACCTTTTGGCTTTATGAATACATATAAATAACAGTCTTTTTTTTTTTTTAAGCACGTAGTCAGTTACAGAAAAATAATGAAAATGCACGAAATAAGGAGATTGTTTTATTTATTTAATGTGACAGACAAAAACAGTACAGTAACACAGCACAGTAACACCAGTGACAGTAACACCAGTGACATACATAAGACCTGATATACTGACCGTCACTGGCGTTACCCAGAAGGAAGGTAACACCAGTGACAATTTTCACCAAAAATGCATTTGACAAAATGTCTGCTGTAAGGTATCAAACCACATTGTCAATCATGGTATACTCACTAAATTAAGTAGTTTAATCCATTTATATTATAGTTTTTTTTTTTTTTTTTTTTTTTAAAATTCCCTAACAATAAATAGGTCATACCAGTGACGTCAACTAAAAGCTTCATATGAAATCATGAGATAAATGAGAATTTCTGATAACTGAACCCTAACAGTAACCCTGAAACAGTGGACATAACATGGGCCTTTCTTCATAGATCTTCAGGAAATAGGAAGAAGGAAGTTGAGTGATGTCATCAGCGTGATTTTTATTACAAAATAAATAATTTTTTTTAAACAGTAACACCAGTAACAACTCCAGGGGACCACTGTTTTCATTATATATTTTATAATATTTATTCAGCATTTTGTTTTATTATGCCTTTTATATCATATATTTGATAGTTATGAATACATTATTATATTTTAAATGGTATAAAAACCAGTTTTTGACCTCATAATAAAGCACTTTCCCTCTGTACATGGCTGTGGGGACAAGCAGTTTTGCTTGGAATTCTTTATAATTAATTAAAAAACAAATCTGGCCACACTGATGGCTCAAGAAGGTGTAATTGTTCAAATAACATATTGTTTCATTTTAAAGAAATTGTAACCCTAATGTGTTTTTCAAGTGTAATATTTCTGTAAAGGCTAGGGACAGAAAAATGGACATTTTCATAGAATGACCCTTTATCCAAAACTTACAAAAGAGGAACAAATTACTCCAAAGTCAGTCACAATGCCAGGTTTATTATAAAATAATAATCAAGTGCTAAGATTATCACAAATTAAACAAGATTTTGACGCACATCTTTCTTATTAAATCGTTGTTTTCCACCTTGTACCCGTTACAATAGATAGAGAATCACTTAAGACAATTTGCTGTAGGCCTATTCCACATAATATGCAATAAAACAATAATAGGCTACAATATGATTCGTTAACACGTGAGCTTGCTGTTCTTCTAAAATGAATCCTTGAGTTTACAAACCCGCGGGAACGGATTGCGAAAGCGTGCGCACGGATTATGAATCTGTGGGTACGGATTCAAAAACCAAGGGTACGGTTTACAAAATCTGAGCGCACGGATTGGAAATTCGTGGGTACGATTTGTTAAACCGAGGGAACAGTTTAAGAATTCGTGAGTACGGTTTATAAACTGAGGGGACGAATTGCAAAACTGTCGCCACGGATTGTTTTTTTTTTTTTCTCCTACAGGTGACGTGCCGGGCTCCGTAAGATTCTTCTCATTCTGTTTTAAGCTTAGTGAATATTATGTACAGTATAAGCACTAGAAGTAGAGACTTGTACTACTTGGGGTAGGGTTTTAAATAAACTTTAATTTTGATTTTGATGCAAAAAATATCAAAAGGAGAGAAACGATGCACAGTGGCACATCTTTTGCATTGTTTTGTGTAGTAATTCAATTGTTTTAATATTAATGTTGTTTTAATAGTGTTCAGGACAGTAATTGCCTATACATCTAAATCAGTTCTTGAAACTTTGTTGTCTAAGACCTTCGTATTACACCTTAAGAAAAAAAAGATTTAACTATGTATTATATGGGTCTTTAAGGTATTTATAATTTCTACTTAAATAGCCATTATCTATTTGTATTATCTGGGAACTGTACAAATACTGTGGCATATGGACATTACTCTTTTTATTTGTAACTTTTAAATGCAATACTCTTTTTAAATGCATTTTCTGTAAAGCTGCATTGACATATGTATTTTGAAAAGTACTGTACAAATAAACAAATTGTATTTGAATTCTAGATATGTATGCAACTTATTTGTGTGTGTCTGTGTGTGTATGAAGGCCTATATATATGTATACACAAAATGAGCTGGCCCAGATCCGGCATGGTACTGGACCAGATCCTGCCCACATTTGGGCCAAATCACCATAAAGGAATCCGCATCTGGTCTGGAGCTGGCCCAGATCCGGCATGGTACTGGACCAGATCCTGCCCACATTTGGGCCAAATCACCATAAAGGAATCCGAATCTGGTCTGGAGCTGGCCCAGTTCTCCATGCCGGTATTGGCCCGTTGTGCCAAAAGACACCGGCCCGAGTCCGTTATGCGGATCTGGTCCAGAACGTCTGATGGGTCTGGACCAGATCTGGCCCAAATGATTTTTGCTATCTGGGATAGAAAAAAGGGAAAAAAGGCACATGTCAGTTCAATACACCACACAATAAGAGAAGTAGAGAATGGAGATTTGTTTTAAATCATAGGAACCATCATTTCATCCCAGAGTTGTAGATTTAAAAAGCATTATTTCAGGAAATAACAAGGTTCATTTAAAAAATAATCAATGCTAGTTTTCCACACCATTTTTCACTAAATTAACAAGTGAAAAGAATATATGCAATCATTTTCATTAATATGCAGAACAGTTTTTAGTAATAAATAGCTATCTTTACCTACATATATACGTATTTTACTAAAACAATTAAAGCATAAAAAATGAAAGGTGGATTCCCGTGAACAGTTTTAGTGATGTTGCAAATAAAAAAGTTAGAGTTTAAGTAGCAGTAGTAAATTTGATATTTTAGAGAATTAGAATTGGAATTTAATTTTAATATCTATTTATTAATCTGTCCATAGTAAAATCTGCATTTAACTGCTACCGTTTTTAATAATAAATTGTGTAATAAATAGCAATTTTTACCTACATACATGTTTTGCTAAAACATTTAAAGCAATTTAATTATAATTATGTATGGCAATGTATAATTAAAGGTACACATTCAAAGAGGAGTTTTTGTAATTTCATTGTTTGGGAAATATTATATTTCCAAAAATGGTATTAAAATAGTATTCATATTTAGTTAGGAGCAATTATTTATTAATACATTAGTTTTTTAAAGTATTGATATTATGTTATATTACATGTCATATAACTATATATTATATGGATTATATATGTATATATATTACCATTGAACATGTCCAAAAACATAGTTTTTGTTAATAAGTGTTCAGAATGCATTTGATGACTCTGTCCTTCCTTTTCTCTTATCTCTGTTCAGGTGATGAGAGAATGGGAGGAGGCAGAGAGACAGGCGAAGAATCTTCCTCGTGCTGATAAGAAGTCCATAATTCAGGTAACCTCTCAGCTCTTAATAATTGTGAATGGGATATGTTGGCTGATGATTCATAAGCAGTGAACGGTGGAGAGTAAACAACATTTATTGTTCATATATTGTAGCGATTTGTGAATCTGTTATATAAAGCACTTAGCGGGGTTACGGTTCAAGTACATTCAGATTTAGTAGTAATCATTAAAGTTGAGGGTGGATTTTCAAGGGGATTGAAAGGCTTGCTGTATTTTATACTTCAGGATTAAATGGCTACTGGTTTTGTGTTTATTTGTGCTTTTATAGCGCTTCCAGGAGAAGGTGGAGGCGTTGGAGAAGGAAGCGGCCGGGGAGAGACAGCAGCTGGTAGAAACCCACATGGCACGAGTGGAAGCTCTGCTGAACGACCGTCGCCGTCAGGCTCTGGAAAGCTACCTTAGCGCCCTGCAATCTGACCAGCCTCGGGTATTCACACACAACCATAGTGCTGAACCACAAACAAATGGCAAATGTTGCACAAATGTGTTTACAGTAGTAATTAGTATCATTTGTTTGCCACAGTGTCTCTCATCTGCTAATCTAATATCTGTGTTATGCATAAATGGCAACCGCTAACCAAAAAAAACCTGTTTTGTCCTGTGTCCCGTCTCATACAGCCTCGGCAGGTCCTCAATCTGTTGAAGAAGTACATACGAGCGGAGCAGAAGGACAGGCAGCACACTCTCAAACACTTTGAGCATGTGCGAGAGGTGGATCCCAAGAAGGCCTCTCAGATTCGGCCATTTGTAAGATTGTCAAGCTGCTCTTTCCTACTTCAGACATAAAATGTAGACACTTCAAACTTCATTTTGACCACTTGTGCCCATAGGTGATGACCCACCTGCGTGTGATTGAAGAACGCATGAACCAGTCTTTGGGGTACCTCTACAAGGTGCCACAAGTGGCTAATGAAATCCAGGACCAAGTGGGTGAGTGTGAGGTGGTTCATTTAACACTAAAATCACTCGCATATCATTTAGGGAACGTGTTGTCAAACTGGGTTCCACTGATTTGAGAGAATTTGAAAAATCATTTTAATAGCAAGTAAATAAAATACAAGTATGCACATAATTAAAATAATAACAATCATCTCTGTTCATCTCTCTTACTGGACCGTATGTTTTTGAAAGAAGTCTCTTGTGCTCACCAGGGCTACATTTATTTGCTCAAAAATACAGTAAACACCGAAATATTGTGGAAAAATGTTTTCTATTTTAGTATATTATAAAATGTAAAATTTTGAATGGTGGTAGTGAATGCTTAAAAATTATATTAATTATGAAACATACTATTTTTAATCTTACATTCTAATCTGCCATTTAAAAAAAGCCCTGATTAAGGTCTCTCATCCATTCTTTCGCCAGAATTGCTGATTCAGCGTGACCAGGCTGAAGTCACCCAACAGTTGTCGTCTCTCCAGAGTAAGATGCGGGTGAGCTACGGGAACGATGCCCTGATGCCCGACCTGCCTGACAGCACCACCCCCCTGGACACTCTGCCACCAGAGCAGGACGGCCTGGGCTTCATCCACCCCGAAAGCTTCAACCAGGCCAATACTGACAACCATGGTAAACATTTGCACACTGAATGCTGTAACTGAACTGCAAACTTTCAAAAGGCCCGTTTTTATGATCACCATAAACAGATTTTAAGTAACCAATAATATACAACTATACACTGCTGTTCTTTTAATTAAATAATGATCAAATGTGACAGTAAAGACATTTATAATGCTTCAAAAGATATCTGTCTCAAATAAATGCTGTTCTTTTGAACTTTTTAGTGGTCAAAAATATCAGCAGTACAACGGTTTCCAATACTGATCATTATTAGGAATGTATCTTGAGCATGCATATCAGAGTGATTTCTGAAGGATCATGTGACACTGAAGACTGGAGTAATGGCTGCTAAAAAATTCAGCTTTACCATCACAGGAATAAATTACATTTCAAAATATATTAAAATAGTAAACTGTTCTTTTAAATGCTAATAATATTTCCCTTTTTTTTTTCACTGTTTTTACTGTATTTCTGATTAAATAAATGCAGTCTTGCTGAGCATAACTCCTTTAAAAAGGTTTGAACAGTAGTGGAAACAATACAGAAACATTACTTGTTTCTGAACAGCTTTTTTTGTCTTGTTCAGTTGAACCCGTAGATGCCCGTCCAATTCCAGAAAGGGGTCTGCCTACTAGACCCGGTAAGTGTGTACTTGTTATTTTCAGCCATTACTTTGTTTAATATCATATGTGACCCTGGACCACAAAACCACAACAGAGGAATGTGACAAAGACAAAAGAGAAACATACATAACTGGAAAAAACACTCAAGCTTAGATTACAATAATCATATGTGACCCTGGACCACAAAACCAGTCATAAGTGTCAATTTTTTGAAACTGAGATTTATACATCATCTGAAAGCTGAATAAATAAGCTCTCCATTGATGTATGATTTGTTAGGATAGGATAATATTTGGCCGAGATACAACTATTTGAAAATCTGGAATCTGAGGGTGCAAAAAAATCAAAATACTGAGAAAATCACCTTTAAAGTTGTCCAAGTTAAGTTCTTAGCAATGCATATTACTAATCAAAAATTATGTTTTGATATATTTACAGTAGGAAATTTACAAAATATCTTCATGGAACATGATCTTTACTTAATATACTAATGATTTTTGACATAAAACAAAAATCAATAATTTTGACCCATCCAATGTATTTTTGGCTATTGCTGAAAATAAACCCCAGCGACTTGAGACTGGTTTTGTGGTCCAGGGTCACATATATCTAATGATTATTTTTACATGTGGGGTTGTTTTTAGAGATTCCAAAGGTTCGGCTGGACATTGAGGAAAGGCACAACGCTGGTTATGATGTTCGTGACAAGAGACTGGTACAACAATTTACACAAATATTTTGCTAAGAATATATAGAGATAAAACATATGTATCTAATATTTCACATTGTAAAAACTAATAAATGTGTTTGTGTTGAATCAGATGTTCCTTGCAGAAGACATGGGCTCTAATAAGGGGGCAATCATTGGGCTGATGGTGGGTGGAGTTGTCATCGCTACTGTCATCGTAATCACTCTTGTTATGTTAAGGAAGAAGCAGTACACTTCCATTCACCATGGAGTTATTGAGGTAAGACACAACATATTATAAACATATAAAGACTTCAGATGCAAGAACCGTCTTAGATTTTTCTTTCAAATCAGCCTTCTATGAAAATATCATTAGACATTTTTGAAAATAAGGCACTCAATAACTGACTAATACCCTCATCTTTGCCATTACTGAATCAAAACATAGGAGCCAGATAAAAAATGTTCATTTAAAAGAAAACGTTTCAGAAAGACTTAGAGTTTTTCGCATCTGAAGTCTTCATGTCTTTCCATGGCCATTTTTTTTTTATTTGTAGACTTGGAAAAGTTATGGGAGTAATAAAAATATTACCAGTATATTATATTAAAAATATTAAAAGAAATATCTGCTGCTAAAATAATATTTCATCAGCTAGAAATTGCTCTTTCTGAGTGTGCAGCCTTTTTAAAATTATTTAAAAATCATTACCCATATGGAAAAAAAATCTACATTTTCAAACATATGTTTTAAATATATTTCAAAATATACAAAAAATGGCCTATATATATATATATATATTCATGTAAATATATTCTCAATATTTTTGGCCATTTTAAATATATAAATATATTTTTAAAAGCATTTAAAAATATATTTTGCCCTCCATATATTTCAATACAAGGAAATACGTCACATTTGAGAAAAAATAATTATTTGTCTATAACTTGTGAATAAAAATCAACATACTTTACAATGCTCAAAAAAATGACAATATTACAGTATATATAAAAAATAAATCTTAAATCTTATTAGGTTATTCCATCCACATTTGCATTTCGCTTAAATGTAGGCTACTCTAAGATTGGAAATGTAATTTCAGAAATGTATTTCACTGAGCTTCAAATTACAACAGATATATTTAAAATATATTTTGGCCAGAAAATGTATATTTATTTGCCATATGGGTATCCTCTAATCATGAAGGTGTGGAAAAAGCTAATGGAAATTCATCAGCCAAAAGGCATAAAACTATTAAAAATCATTTTCACATGTTGAAATAAAGCTAAAATAAAATAAAATATAATTAGACTTTTTATTTCAGTTAGTGTCTAGTTTTCATTTCAGTTGAAATACTAAATTACTAAAACTAAACCTGAAATAAAAATAAAGCGAAATGGAAAATGTAAAAAAAAAAAAAAAAAAAAATGACAAAAGCACATAAAATTACTGAAACAGAAAGAATATAAAAGTGTCAAATTAGTAAAAGTTCAAAATAATGAATACTAATAGTATATAAATAAACACTGTTGGGAATCTTAGTCTAGGTCTGAGCAAACACTTTTAATGACAACCTAATTTTCCTGTCTCAGGTGGATGCAGCGGTGACCCCTGAGGAACGTCATCTCACTAAGATGCAGCAGAACGGCTATGAGAACCCCACCTACAAGTTCTTCGAGCAGATGCAGAACTAAAGAACCACTTCAGATCTCCACACTCCCCCTCACCACCAACCATCACCACCATCACCCCACTGCATCAGGACAGAGAATGCAGACTGATCCCTCATACACACTATTGGTCAGCTCTGTCACCATGGAGATGAGAGTGGCTTCCTTCACATGACCATTTCATCCAACCGAATGAGCGCTCGCTCAGTTTGCACAGAAGAGTGATGCGTCATTGCCGCCCATCCAGCCATCTGTCAGTACGATGGTCCATCTGTGTGCTCCCATGCCTGTCCATCACAGCACTGTGCGGTGAATGAGGCGTTCTCTTTGCCCATGCTTTCCTTTCAACCTCTAAACCATCAACATTTTTTTTTTTCTCTCCTCTCTCTTGACCATTTTTGTTCCCCTTCGAGAACTTCTTTAAGCACTTACATCTCCTCCTCTTTTGTTTGCACATTTCCTTCCTCCTTCTCCCTCCCTTTTTCCTGGGCACTCAGATGATGTGGTGCTGTGTTTGGCTACATGAGGCTCCAACCGCAAACAACCAGATGCCGAATAATGTACTCATTGTTAAACTTTCCATTCAGGTTTTTTTTCTGGAAAAGAAAAATGCAAAAAAAATATATATATTAAAAAAATCCATACATTTAAAAAAAAAAAAAACATTTACAGAGATAAGAAATGAATGTTTTTATTTTGTGTGTAATATGTATTGAATTAAGGCAGAAACTAGCTGTATCTATATAGTGCATGGCAATTTTAACAGAGAGATGGTTTCTGGATCCAGGCGCAGACTTTGACCTCTCTCTCATGTAGAGATTTTAGCTGGATTGTACATTTTATTGTCTTCTTGTGATCACATTTTAAATAAGTGAAAAATATCTGCTTGGCTACATCATCACAGGGACATGCTTTAATCGAAGTGTGCTTTTTCTTTCTTTTGGACCATGCCACGCACACTTAAATGGTTGCATGGGGCTGGAAAAAGATGTATGTATTGTATTATGAAGTGTAATATTAGCCCACGTTTTGGTTTGTTAACGTTCTACGCACTCTGCATTTTTTTGTTTTTGGAAGGGTCTAGGCCCTTTTTGCCTCATGAAGTTTTATTCCATGTCGGGATTTGGTATGGGGCCGGGATTAGGGAAGGGAGGTATGGAGTGGTGGTGGGATTTTGCTTCAGAAATAGCCACCATTTTCGGATTGTGTGATTTTTGTCCCACTTTCCCCTCTTTGTATGCCCCCAGTGTCTGTGATATTCACGAACACATTTTGGGACAGAAACACCTCACCTTCTCCCCCTCTTTTATTGTTTCACTGAAGTAGCTCATAGCACCTTACAGGCCAGAGCAGGTAGGAAGGAACGGGTAGATATTAAATATTAATGTAATGAGTTCATGCCATGCGGTCTTTTGACCTCTCGAGTTCTTTTGAAAGTGCCATGACATTGAAGGATATTGTGAACCGTTGTAAAATACATCGTATGAGACGAGTCATTAAACGAGTCAAACATTGTGCAGTTATGTCACAGTGCACACTGCTCATTACGTTCCTGTATAGAATTACCTTAGCTCTAAAATCTGGTGTTGTGCTGATTAGTGGATGCTCTGAGGTGAGTGTCTGTGGTCAGTAGGGAACAAAGAAAACTCTTTCTGTGGCGTTTTCCTTCAGTATCTATTCAAACCATTGGCTTAGAAGGGGAAAAGCTTTCTACAACACTGTAACCCATGAATAAAGTTTTGAATGTACATACAAACTCCTTGTGATGTGTTGCTTGCTGCACAAAACAACAGGAACAAAAGGTGTGTTTGCTGCTGCATTATGCAAGACTCTGGCAATTCAAAAACCAACTGTCTCTTTATTGCCCTCCGGTGGACAGTAAAAAGTACCTCACCTTGAGGGAATTGGACACTCAAAAATAAAAAAGAAAAGATCCTTTACAAATGGAAAATATCAAAATACACTGCCCACATGGCTATCAAAAACATAGAGTATATACAATGGAAATATAGCCGATGCTACCCTGCAGTCAGAGAACAAGCGTACAAAAACTGAAAGCTCATACGTGATCATCTATACTTCGTCTCTCACATACCACACACACACACATATTCGCTCTCTAAGCATTTTAAGGACACGCAAACATCCGTACACACTCGTAACAAAGCGCGCATCTGCTTACAAACCCGCTGTTTCCCGCCCTGCCCAAAGTCAAATGTTTAACCCGGTTTCCTCTCCTGATTGGCTGGGAGTAACAAGCCACTCCCTCCTCAACTGTCTTTCTCTAAGGCTGCTGCAGCCAGAGTGACTGTGGTGACGGGCTGGCCTGTGGCGGTGGCCAGCGTGACTGTGTTGACGGGCTGGCCGAGGCCGTGCAGCTGCACTCGAGCGAGTTTCTTCTGTTCGCACTCTGTCACCAGGCTGTTGAGCTCTGCGGCGCTGTATCCGATCAGAGTCCTCAGGTCGCACACAAACTTGTAGACAAAGCGCTTGCCCTGCACTTTGCTGATCATGTCTCCGTCATAGTAGTACCTGTTTAGAGGAGACAAGATTTGATGGATAGAGTTAGTGTGTTATCATTGACGTTTTTGCTGATTTCCAGCTGCATCCCTCCAAAAGCACCTAAACTGGAGAGGGGAAATGATGCGCTCGCACCTGAGAGCTCTGCTTAGCTTCTCATAGTTCATGGTGGGCTTGTTCTTGCGCTGGCCCCATTTCTGAGCTACCAGCTCAGGCTGATTGAGTTTGAACTCGCCCTCCTCTCCCACCCAGGAAATGCAGTCCCGAGAGTCCTTATCCGTCAGCAGCTCCAGGAGAAACTGCCACAGCTGAATCTGGCCATTATTACCTGAGAGGACAAACAACACAATCAATCAATTCCACAATTATTTATTACAGTTTTGCATATGAGATGATCATTCTTGTATTTCTTAGTATGGAGTTTTGGCAAAATTCAGAACTGAAGGAATGACTCCCATTAAATTCAATTTGATACAATTTGAATTGAACACACACCACAGTATGGTAAACATGAGATGCGATCTGAATTGAACACACACCATAGTATGTTCAGTTTAAATGACAACAAGAAGAAAATACTGTTACACCATAGACCATAAAATGAAAGACAACATTAGATTACAATAATACCCAACATTTCACCAGTATGTACACAGGCACTAAAACGTAGGAGGCTTGGTAAGATTTTTTTCTTTTTTTTTTCTTAATGTATGCTCAGTAGGGTTGGGTGTGGAGACCCGGTTCCATTTTAGAACCGGTTCCAAATTTTCAAGAAGCGGGTATTTGATAAGACACATGCATTTCGATTCCACTTAACGATTACTACGTTCGCATTTTAATGTGATTTTAAACTATTTAAGCATAAGAAGGGAAATAACTTGCACACTGTTTATGTGCAGCGCACATCTGAAGCGTGAGCACGGAGAATATCGATCTCTATTCGGGTTCTGTGTTTGTTCTCAAACCGTTCCGTGCATTTCCACTGCAGAAAAGGTTGCTCCGAGCTGGTACTGACTTCTCTTTCACATTTATCGACCAGTATGCACAAAATACATCAGTATATCATCATAAACACAGCCGTTTTTTTGTCTTAAGTGAACGTAAACAGATGAGAAAGAAAACGCATGTGTAACAGTATTTTTAGATCCGTGTGCGTTCGGTGTTAAAGAGACAGCGGCGTAATAAACGCGCTGCCTGTCAATAATGTTAAGCAAAGAACAAAAGAAAATCATTAACTGATCTTGACTGAATATCTTAACTTTAATGAGGATTAAATTATTCCAACCACCAAAGATAAATTCACAAATAACCTGCCTGATTTATCTCAGCTGCTCTGTGTATCATAAATATACATGAACTACATGAAATGACTAGCAATATGGGCACTATCTTCTCTAATACATTAGAAGCTGTTGCCCCCATCAAATTAAAAAAAGGTTAGAGAAAAACATACTCCGCCATGGTACAACAGTAATACCCATTCTCTTAAGAAAGAAACTCGTAATCTTGAGCGCAAATGGAGAAAAAATAACTTGGAAGTTTTTAGAATTGCATGGAAAAACAGTATGTCCAACTACAGACAGGCTCTAAAAGCTGCCAGGACC
>JAFVLL020033625.1:0-28097 GCA_021397915.2 Tor tambroides | reverse complement strand
GTTTGCTGTTTAATGACCCTGCCTGTACGACCATGTCTACCAATAAAGCTCTGCATATGGATCCGCACGTCTCACGTCTTATCTGCCCCGTAACAATGGGTTTGATTCCCCATTGTAAGAAGTGCTAAAATGTATAGATTGAATGCAATGTGAGTTGCTTGGGATAAAAGCGTCTAACAAATATAAGACACCTCTAATAGGGGCTTCTAGAGAGGCCTGGAGGGGAACCTTGAACTCTCTGGATGTTCTGTCCATAATGCCAAGGCCCCATTTGTAAGCCAGGGACTTTTTGTCTGTATCCTTCTGTAAGAGCTTTCTGCTGTGTTCGGATGCCAAAACACAATACTCACAATATAGTATAACCTTATTATGCAATAGAGATAGAGGCCAGGGTCAGGACAGCCACAGGAATGTGGCTCCATGCTGACTATTTAGTGGTGGTGGGGATCCGTTATTACAAGCTGGCACAACATAAGCAACCCAATTTCCATTCCACAACAGGACTCGGGCCAGTAAGATAGCTAACATTACTAGGAAAGAATATCTGTTTGGCAGAGATAACTTTAACACTGCTTAATATATTAAAACCTCTTTGATCTCTGATATTCATTTAAAATGTCACACAAACATGTTGAGTACACAGTGTCCGTTAAGAAGGGACATGCAAGTCTGCTGTTAAACTGCTGTACTTGTGGTACATCGTCAGCCTGATAGAGATGATATGGCACTGAAGGGCTCTGTCATGTTAATGGATGTATGCTGTTGTCCATAGTGGTGTTTAGCCTTGCCCTCTGTGAAGGGAATGTTTGCACTGTAGTTTCATTTTACAATCCCTTCTGTGCCCTCACATAAATGTTTGACATGGCAGGGACCCTTAGCATTAAAGGTTGAAAGAGCAGAAGAGTCTGAATCCCACTTCTCCCTCTGACAAAAGCGCTCAGGGTGATGGTATGTAAATTTGATTCAAATCCCATTACCGTTCAGACCATTCAATAAAAACTCACTCTGAGTGCTATAAAGTGTCAAGATGAATTAAAATTCAATCAAATGTCATCTATTTAACAGCCTGAACTAAATATGCTTCCTTGAAATAAATTGTTTTTCTTCTTCACTCACCCACACAAGCTAATTGCGTTTTCATGTTTCCTCTTTGTTCTGAGAAAGGAGATGGGCTTTTGCTGTCTAATGTACAACATCTTTAAAATGTTACAGACAATGTGCAATTTGTCAAAAGGCCAAAAGGGCACCAGTGTCAAAAACATGTGCAACAATTTGTGGAACAATGCTGAGATGATTTGCTACAAAAAAAGAAAAGAGAAAATGACAAAGAGCATACAACTAAAACAACAGCTCAGGAAAGAAGCTTATAATTGATCAAACTATGCAGATAAAGTAATTAAAGTAATTATATATTAAAGTAATTACATATTCTCCATGCAAGAGGTAAAGGCAACCCTGAACATGTTTGTTAGTAAAAATGATTAAAACCTCCTCCTCAGAATTACAAACCACTTGAATTAAAAGGAGCTTACATATACAAACAAAAAGGTTTTTCATAAGAGTCCTAAATTAATATTCACATAGATAAAGGTGCTTTAAAATATTTTTTTGCTCTCAAAAATAGTAGTTTATTGCTTAAATGACAATAACCTAAAAGTAACTGCATATAGTTTTTTGCCAGTCATGTTATTATAAGACATATATCTAAAACACTACAAAAAAATATATTCTGTAAGTACTGAATTTTCTCATCCCGTTTGCACAAAAGCTGGATCTTACCGCAAATTTGTGTATGTATTCCGACACACTGAAGCCACCTGTGCTGAGAAGCATTGATCTGTACAGAGAGGTCCCCATCATGCATTGCCCTGTTGTCCTGGATTAGTAGGACTCATTGGACTCCATTCCCAACATGGGCTGCCACGAGCAACGAATATCAACCAGACCTGGATTCTCAGTGTTCTGTAACGTTCTGGAGTGGACAGATCACCCCTCAAACACTAACTATCTTATCACTTTCAGTCCGTTTACTGGGTACGCGCCCCTGTCAGCACGGCAGTGGGCCCAGAAAGCACTTCCTGCTTAGAGATAACAGCTGTCTGAGATTAACGTGAGTATGCTGGAAATGTGAGTGTCCTGTTTTATTAATAGGTCTCAGATTTGCTTTTTTGTTTTGGGACCATCCCCACGGGAAGTCTTCCTCCCTGCAAAGCCGGGATGGATGGAGGAATATGATGAGGATGCAGGAGGTCAGACCAGATTTCAGTTTCTCTTATACTGTTGTGGGAGAATAGGAGGAGAGACTATGTGTGCTTGTAAGGGATCTGATCTCATGCACTGACCCAGTTTGAGACAAATGCGTCAGTCTCGCTTAGATGTGTAGGCATCGAGTAGCCTAAGACTTTCCTGATAAGGAATCTAAAAGAGTTGGAGCAAGATAAGAGAGCTTGTTCATCTGGGGTTGGAAGAGCCCAGAGCTACACTACAAGCAGGCAAAGCACCATGCAGGTTATTTTGTGGCTCTTGTTTTAAAACCAAATATGTAAAGCCCCAGGAGGCTGATGGAAGAAAATCCATCTCTGATTGGTGGCATTGTTCCCGGTCTGAAAACGATTCTCTTCATGGCTGGCTACTATTGTCTCTATAACACCAGTAAGACTGAGCATGTCGGTGCAGGTCAGCTGTGTTTATATGTAACACAACTACAGTGGTTGATATGATGCTAATAAAAGCAGGTTCTAAATGAAAATGCTTCCAGGATCCTTTCAAGAAGTGGGGTGGTTTAATTCACTGTAGTGAAATGACGGGTGTTATGAAAACCTCCAAATAACTAACTTGTAATTAGAGGCAAATATCTTCATACTATGATTTGTTCATAGGGCTTGTTAAATTATGTGGGTGGTGCTCCAGATGGCACTGAAAACGCTTTAATGTTAAAACAATAATGTGATTCTGTGACAGGGTTGTTGTTCCTGTTACTAACGGGACAGGTGGCACAAGTATGGCGTCTAACATGACTCACACGCACTTTTGTCATCGCGATGCTCTTTTATATGACATGGATTTTAATGACTCAATTTGCGCCACACCAGCACTGCCTGTTCTGACCTTCACTGGTATAACTTCTTATAACTTCAATCACAATGTCTATGATTATAGCCTGCTAAAGTCCCTGAAAATACAAAAAGTTATTTAATCGTGGCTAAAAATTGTGCTTAGAGGGGGAAGCATTTGTTCAAAAATGTTCTTAGAAAAAGGTACAATGGTGACAACCAAAATAGCACAAGCTATTACAGTTGAAACTACTAAAAAAAGTGGTAACTTGGTATTAGCTACCATGTCAAATTCTGAAAGCCTCTTATGCTACTTGAAGGAGAACCAAATTAAGGGAATATTCCACCTTTTCTTTCTTCAGATGAACACAAAGATTTTTAGAAAAGTAATCTATCTCAGAGTCCATAATGTATGGGACTCCCAACGTTGATGTGTCAAATAAAAACACAAAGTGAACATGACATTAATCTATACAACCCCGGTTAATCAGTCAGTGTCTTCTGAAGTGAAACCTTACATGTGTAGGAAAAATACCTTTTTTTTTTGTTTGTTTTTTTTACTTCTCTAGGTGCTGTTGTAAAAAAAAAAAAAAAGTGTTTTCTTTAGACACCTATTTCTCACACATTCACAGAGATGGATAATTTTTCTAAAACGATTTGTTTGTGTTCAGCTGAAGAAAAAAAGTCATCTGGGACAACATGAGGTGAATAAATGATGAGAGAATTTTCATTTTTGGATGGAGTATCGCTTTAAATCATGGTGGTTTTAGAGCAGTAAACTACACTACTGGATTTTGGCCGAAACTATGGTTACCATTGTAAATTATTGGTTACATTGTAAACATCAGCGTTACTTGGAATTGCTAGCATCCACCATCTTGTAACTCCAAACAGTTACTACACCTACATTATTCATGTTAATAAATGTTTAAAACCTTAAACCTTTGATACAAGAGTTTCCAATTAAATAATAATACGAAGTGTTCATCTTGTTGCTATATGGCGACTGTTTCCTGCATTTCCTCCTCTACATTATACATTTCTCCCTCAATCTGCTTGAGAACGAAGCAACGAGTTTCTGTAGATGTTTTATGAAACATAGTTTACTATATATGGTAGAGGATTATGGTTTGGCTGCCATCTAGTGGTTAATAAAGAGATCGCCACTTATAGGTTAACAGAGAATAAAAAGCCATCCAAATGCCAGAAAAACAGACATTGAGCTATTTGATATAAATACTATAAATGCAGGGATCTGTTTCATTCCACAACCTCAGGCAAGAAACCAGAGCCTGTGATTCACTCTGAGTTTCCATCAACAACCCAAATGGTTTTTCAAGCCTCGCAAAACATCTGAACAAAGTGTTTCCAGAAAGAGGGTGTCATCTCAATAACATTTAAATGATGCCTGCTCTAACAAACAGCAGAGGATATGTACTCCAGTTCATTCATTGATGTCTTTTGTAGGCTTTTGACAGAACATTATGACTTTTTTTTTTTTTTTTTTACAGGTTTGAAAAGGTTTTATGTGGGGAAAAGTACAAAAAAGTCTTAGGATTTAGGCTTAACAGTCAAATGGACAAATATAGCAGCTTTTTGTCATATCTGGTTCTCCTTTCATCCAGCTTTGTACATTAGGATCTAAGGCTTGAGCTCTGCTTTATTAAACAGTTGTATAAAAAACTAAATGCGAACCAGTCAAGACAAACACAGCAGAAGCAAAGATTAAAGAAATATTGTGATGAAATATCTCATCTATAAGTTTCCAAGCACACAAATATTCATGTTCTTTAGATGGGATATTACTCAGCTTGTCCATTTCCTGTAACCTAATGAATCTGTTTTATTCCTATCCTCCAGGCAAAGTGCCAGAGGTTGTGATTCATGCTGAGCATATCCACTGGGAGCTTCAGCAAGTGCCAAACAAGATCAGACCCTCATCACCTCCACCACAGAAAGACACGTCATCTGCCGTTGACCCCAAAACCATTCAGACTAAAAACACCAACTGTCCAGTGACTCATCACATCATCATGTCACTGAAAGCACAGGTATAACCGTTTCAGCCTTTTAATAATCACACAGGAAAACACTGCCACAAGCAAAAATCCCCACTAGAGTTATTCTCCACAAACTACTGTTAAATGAAGTGAATGAATCATGTTGGTTTTTGTATAGGCCTAGCTCTCAAAGAACAAAAGCTGTTAACATCTGTCACACTGTTCTTGAGTGAAGGTGGCAACCAAATGCAAATGCAGCTACTCATAAAGTGGGAAAACCCCTGGTGCAACTCAACTCTTGTGTCATGTATATTAAGATAAATGCAAGGTTTATCTCTTCACCTGTCTCACCTTACTGGACAGCAGTGTTGGGAATAACTAGTCACATGTAGCTAAATTATGTAATTTAATTACAAAATAAATGTAATTGTAATCAGTTACAGTTACTGAGAAAAAACTGTAATAATTAAATTACAGTTACTTATATGTTAATGATTACATTAGATTTTTTTCTTCAAACACGCCCACATACAGATTCAAGTGATTTCTTTCATAAATTGCAGTGACTGCTCTAAACTATGAGACACCAATGTTTCAGGAGTTTAGGACACAGAAGAGGACACATGCTTATTTGGGTTTATGTATATGCTTTATTTTTTAGGATTAACTGTTTTTTTCCAAGCCATTGTTAGATGCCAGTTTTCCAAGATTTGATTTCAAAAACAGTATCAAAGCTACTAAACTATTTCTTGTTATGTTTTTAAATCTGTATTTAACCTTTAAAATTAAATTATTATAATCTTAATTCAAGTGATGAAGGATTTTGAAAGTGACAATAATCAGTGTTGAGTACTACTGTAAGGTTAACCCTGCCTGCTTTACATGTTTGAAAATAATAACCATTGAAAACATTAGAAATTTAGAAAAGTAATCAAATGTAATCAGTTACATCACTTTAATAAAGTAACTGAAATAGTTACACTATACTTACTACATTTTAGATAGGTTACAGATTACGAGTTACCCTATTACATTTCCAAAGTACCTTCCCAATACTGTTGGCCATACAGTTGCAGAGTTTCTGCTCAGTATTTGCATTTTTATTGTTACACCTCTTTGTTTAGTTACTCATAACCAAATTGTATTGTACAGGTCATAGTTATTCACGTCAAATAGGAGCCATTTTTCATGTTCTTTTTTTTTTTTCAAACTCCCATGAATAATTTCTTTGGCCACTTTGTCTTGATTTCTCTATTAACTTTGATCCCTTCTTTTTTTGAGAGGTACTACAACAGAATGCACATCTTGTTTTTCTTGTTCAACAGGGGAGGCTAAACCTACCTATAAGTAGTTACACAGTTTTGGAGTGTTTGTTGATGTAAACTCATTGTGAAATTAATTCAGCAACATATGGATGTGTTTTCCATTTACTAAGAATGCTTCACACCTAGCAAACTTTTAACACAAAAGAAAGGACATGGCATCATTTTGTGAAGTCATGGGGAATGTCGTGGCCCAAAGGTTGCGTGTTCGAGTCTCGTGCCGGCAGGAATTGTAGGTGTGGGGAGTGAATGTACAGTGCTCTCTCCACCCTCAATACCACGACTGAGGTGCCCTTGAGCAAGGCACCGAACCCCCAACTGCTCCCTGGGCGCCGCAGCATTAATGGCTGCCCACTGCTCTGTGCGTGTGTGTGTGTACTTAGGATGGGTTAAATGCAGAGCACAAATTCCAAGTGTGGGTAACCATACTTGGCCACACGTCACTTTCACTTTCATCGTTTTACAAGTCATATGTTGACTGTGAAATATTGCATGTAAAGAGCAAAAAAAAAAAAAAAAAAAACATTTGACCTTTTCTGCATGTTAATGTCTGAAGGAAGGTAGAATATATTGACTATAGAGGCATACTGTACTGTTATGTAGGCATGTTTTACATTCTAAATTATTCATTAATATGCCCTTTGAGAATCACTAAGGTTGCTGGGGGCAAGTCAGCGACAAATTTAAAAGGGAATATAGAGCTGGTGATCCATCATCTCTGTGGAAACCACAGCACACTGGATGCTCCGAGGTGAGCTTGTTGCTTGGTGATGAAGCTTTGGAAAAAAAGACTGGCTGCAGCAGCTGGTCTCCTAGGGAAGCTAACACAATCCGAACTGATGGTGGAAATAAACAAATACATGTTCAAAAATGGTCTGGACTCTTTGTAAAAAATAATGTTATATAAATACCAAAGTTTACATTTTCATTTAAAACCAGGACAATCCTCATGCATTTTTTTCAACACATATGAGTCTGGTTTCTTATTCACTGGTAAGAGAAGAACTGAAACAAAATGGTTGAGTTTTGAGTAGAGCTTTAGAAGACAGCTGAAATATGAGCTCTCTACGAGAATTGCCATAGGCATTTTACTTGCTCCACATCCATCTTAAAAGAAGGGCAGATGACGTATGAAAAGGAATGGTTGCAATTAAATTCCCCTAAAAATAAAACTACGAGTTTGAATGCAATTGAATTTAATACATATTTATACAGGATGACTATTACACATGTACGCTGTTACCATTCGTAAAACAATACCAAAAGAGAAAAATAAAATACACACTTAAATTAATATGGTTGAGGCATAATAAATAACCATTAATCCGGCATTTCCTTGGGTTCAGCTCCAGGTTACTTTTGAAATAATATGGCTCACTGGCACCTAAATAAACAAATATTGGAATAATAGCACCAGTCATAATTTGCACTCTTTTGGTGAACCCACTGTCCCCCAATATCAGCTTGAAATTTTAAGAAATGACTGGTAGGAACATTTAATACATTCCATAAAATTGTCATTAAATAGATAGAATCCTACACCACTAATGATTACTACACTTCTCACTCATGTGAAGGATAACAGTCATTTTTCCCTCATACACAAACCGGGCGTCTGAAATTCCACCAATTCACGGTAGCACCACTGAGCTTCGGCCACACAGGCAGGGGTTTAAGCCTTTCCGGGTCAGAGTTTCCCCACTCGCTTTTACACAGACATATGGGACACCCACACAGCCACGTAGCAAGAGTCCTGAGTTTTAGCTGCAATTGTTTCCAGCGCCTGCTACAGGATGAGTCTCTGGCCCAGAATTTTGCGGTTAATCTCAGCCAAGGCCACCGAGAACACAAAAGCCTTCTCATCGGAGAGGTTGGCATAAATGTCAACCTCCTTTTCCTGTTTTTCTGTGAAAGAAAAGAAAAAAAATCATTACAAAAACAACCATGACTGGGTTTGTTATCAACAGGGAACTGTGCCAATTTATTATAGGAGACAAAGCAGAATTCAACTACCAAAAGGGGAGAATTTATACTAATGTCATTTAATTGAAACACTTTGTTTAAAGTGAAAAGCACAGCAGATCTGCAGTGAAATGAAAATCGTCTCTCCTCCATGGAAGAGCTGATAATGCATAGAAGCTTCCAACCCGGCAATGATTTATTCAGCAGAGAGTAAAGAAAGAACCATGTGCGTAAATCATTAATCCACAATATGAAAGCTGTACACTTGGAAACAGTACAATGAACCACATGCCACCCTGATGGCTGCTGAACACTGAAAATTTCTTTGTGTCCATGGAAATATGGTCATCTGTTGTCATTTAAAAAAAAAAGAAAAGCTTTATCTATAACATACTAGGGTTGCTCAACAGAGTTTTATTTAATAGGAGACACAGCTAGGTGTGGCTGGGAGTGAAGACAGATGCAGTGGGATCAGTGGTGACACGCCAAAGAGGGGCTTTTATTCTAAATGCAAATGTAAATAAACCGAAATCTCTAGGGGGAGTGTGAAATCAGAGAGGGGCAATGATGGGAGTGAAGGTCAGTTTGAGGATAGGGGTGGTAGGTAGCGGCTTGGCTACGTTTACTGTATCTGGACTCCAAGATGCAATTAAATCCATCAAATGCTGCCAGTATTGTTTTTTTACCTCCTCTTGGCCTGACGCTACAGACGTGAGAACATACATCAAAATCTTTCAATTCCTAGCCCAGTATTACAGCAACTTCTATAAAATATTGCTTAATACTTAAGATATTTGAAATGCTCCTTGATGTTCCTCTTTAAAAGAGCAGAACCTTTTTTGGATGACGCAAAATGAGAAAATATAGATTCAAACTGGATAAAATGATAGAAACAGTGACGGGCACTAAAAATAAATGTCACATCAATAGTGAAAAAAGGTGTTTGCAAAAGCAGGAAAGAAACCTGTAAGCAAACATTATTCACAAGAACCCATCAAAGCACACTCACTCAGAATGCTTTCATTGAGATAACTAAGCAAACATTGACAAAAGCACTTTTCAAAGCAACAACCCTTTTTGTCAGCCTAACGAAGCACTTTTGTTTATATTCATATTCAAATATTCAAAGAAATTAGTTGGTCTCTATCTGAGCATATTTATTCTAAGAATATATTTCAACATATATTCCAAGAAAAGTTGCTAAAATAAAGTTTATTACTATTATTATTATTGTGGAAAATTAAATTGACATTATTTGACATCATTGTAAATGCAAACGAAAAAATAACAGCAATAAAATCACCCTGGATGTCTGCATTTCTTTATGTTAATGTTTATAGAGCCCATAAATCTATAATGATTACTGTTCCCCAGACATGTGGGAGCAGCACATTACCTTTTTCTTCCTCCTGCTTCTTCAGTCCAACAGTTTTCGGTCTGCCTCTTCCTCTGCGGATTGGATCTGACTGACTGTTGGAACGGGATCGCCTCCTATTTTCCATATCACTGGTAGATGTTAAGTTTATCTTCTCTTTTCTGATTCTTTCTGTTCGTCTTCTCTTTGCATCCAACTTGTCTGAAACACAATCAACAGGTTAATTATACAGTAACTGGTGTTGACAGAGTCATATTCTAGATATGTAAACTAGCCGCACCGTCTCATAAAGTTTTAACACAAACGGCAGCTCATTTTCCTAACATGATCTTTAAACCCATCCCCCAATCATTATTGACAGACTAAAAAGCCAAAAGAGGGTCTGTGAGTCCACATGCAAACCAGCAAATGATGTAAAAAGCACAGCCATATGCAGAGCTACAATCAGAGAATTAAGAGCTCATTACTAAAGGAAGTAGGCCTGCGTCTCTCTGAGGGAGTTTATTTATAGGACTCTTCAGGCTTCAAGTAAACGTCATTAGTAACAGACTCTAGCAACCCTGTGTGAAGAGTGCTCATATGAGTGACTACACCAGAATAATACATTGAAAGCTTTTTAAAGAGAAATAGACTCAATCAACACAAAATCAGCACACCTGAGAAACTGATAGGTGCGCAGGAAAAATATTCCAACAACGATGTCGAATCCAATTAATAAAAAACAAAAAATAAAAAATCAATTTCTATATTTAGCTTTTTTTTTTTTTATTAAAGAGAAATAGATATACATACAGAATTTGGCCAGTTATACACATAATTTGTCAAAGATCTCAAATGTAAAAAGAAATGATAGGGAGTTTTTTCTTTTTTAAAATCATCAAATATTTTTGCTCTAAATGTATAAAATGTGTAAAGGAAATTATATATATTAAATGCTGTGACTTTTTCCAGCATTTTATGTTTATTACATATTATTTTTAATACATAATTATGTTTCTTACCATTTTTTATTTTTTTATTGTTCTCTCTTTTGTTTTGGTTGACAAATTCATTTTAATGCATATACTCCATGTAGCCTTTATTGAAAGTTGCATTTATAATAATTAAAACATAATTAGAAACATGCTGTTTAAAATATTTTTATATGAATTACAGGATATCAACTTTCCAAAAATTCTTTTTATCACATGTATTTACAATAATCAAGCACTTGAATGATTGATGATTTAATAATCTTGGTGTAATCCAATTCTGTGCATCTCTAATGGCAACACATTCTGTCCCCAACAGATATTTTAAATATTTATATAATCAAGCATTTCCATGGCAGCCATTTGATTCTAAACGCTGTGATAAGATCATCTTCTGCTCACTCCCTTTATAGGCCTGCTGTACGACTGCACATTAACTCAGGAATCCAGGCGCTGTCAATAACCTGCACTAACAAGAAGAGCTCTGTTCTACAGCCAATTAACACTGCGTAACTCCTTCACAACTATGCCACAATCGTGAAGACGGGGTTGCATCATGTGTGAATATTACTGCAAAATATCTGGAAAGCTGTAAATGTGATCAAATATTCTTATCACATTTGTCTTATTTCAAGTTGCAAACAGACACCATTTTTAAATAAATGTCTTATTTGGGCTTTCATCTAATATTTTAAATTAAATCAAGAAGCAAACAATCCAAGGGCAGGCAGGGCAATCTAAATAAGTCTGTTCTATTTCAAATTGAGCACATTATTCTTAGCAGAGTGCAGGGGTAAGCCCTGAATAAATACTACTGCTAAAATGGAAATGTTTCTTTCAGAAGAAACTATGGCTACACCCTTCAAATAATATAATACAAGTAGGATCTCACACCCTCCACATATTTACAAATTAATTCCTTATGTGACTTGCAGAAAAGCTCAGAATTATACATACAGAAAAACGTATAAATGTGGAGAAGTGGGGAAATCAACGTATACGTCACACCATGGTAAAACATTTAAACAAAGAACATTTGTGCAGAGCATTCCAGTCATAACTCAGTGTAACAATCACAGACTGAGCCTGCACCTCCAAAAAACGCAATGCACATGCCAGCTGGGCTTTGAACAATAAAAATCATAAAACTTCAGCATGCTTGAAACTATCTGCCCATTTGATATGTACACAATGAGGCATCGTTTTCTAGGTTATACAATACAATACTCAAGACTGATCTAAAAGCTGATATTAGTGCTTAAATATTAATTCCAAATAGCAGAAAATCAAATGAATCATTTTAAATCAAAAGTTTATCAAATTATTGTGAAAAAACTGCACACTGAAATGCCCAAGCTGTCTAACTATGTGCAACACAGTTGTCACATTTTAACAAGATCATGACAACCCAAGCTGGCCTCTTATCACTTATATAACACACTTTTTAAATTTTCTACAGACGTCATCTTGTGACATCACTTTGCAAAAATCCCTCCCATTAAAAGACAACAAACCTCCAGTTCAACTTTGAGAAATTTATTTTGTATAATTTAATCTCTGGGTGATTTTATAAATGACTTGACGTATCATAAAAACGAGTCAACTGAAATACTGTGACTAGTTTCTTGATAAGACAGTGGCGGGAGGGGGTGGAGAGAGACCGAGAGAGAGATAGACAGAGATCGAGAGAGAGAGGCGGCAGGAACAAGCTTTTCAGACAGGAATTAATTTGCCCTTCCCCCATCTCTCTTAGCACTACTCACTCAAGCAAACAGCCATCACTGCACCGCACTCATTTCAGTATTCTCACTGCATCCTGCTGACTGGAAACTTGCCTGCTATTTCTTTCCATTCACTAGCCCAAAGAGTCCAACACATACCGATAGTATGTTTAAAAAAAAAAAAAAAGTTGTTTTTTTTTCCCTTCCCTCTATCAACATGACTAATGAGTATAGCCTGAAGACACAGGCTAACTATGGCCAACTCATATGGGTAGACATTAAAGGAATGAAATGAGCCAGTGTTCATTTATCAGTAGGACAGAAAAGTTAGCTGATTAATATCTTGAATTACATTCCATTATAATAATTTTAAACATCAATTCCGCAGCAGTCACTTTCTAGATCGATAGTCACATTACATCTTGTTAAAAGCCACTTGATAAATAATTTAACAGTACATAATTTAGCATAACATAATATAGAAATGGGGTTTTCAGATGCATAAAACATATAAAAGATGCACAATTTACCCATTACTGGAGACCTCTCATTTAATTTGGCATTGAGAAGCTTTCGGCTTATGAAGACGTAGCCACAAGGACAGGATTTACAAGCCACAGGAATCTGAGAGAAATAGAAAGAGAACTCAATGAACTTCAGTACACACTGAAATTTATTTACAATGACTGACTAAATATTTCACAACACTTGAGGAAGATCACTTCAATATTACGCAGTTAGAAAGGAGTAAATAAATATGGTGTGCCTTATAAGGACAACATTAATGTGTCCTTTGACTGAGGAAAAACTGACACTGACTCCTCAATAAACAGGAAACATACCCTGATAGTTTTCTGCTAAACTGATACAGTGACACAAAATACAGTCTTATGAAATGGTCTGCAGTGACGCTAGTTCTGTTTGTTCAAGGGCAAAATAAACAATAATAATCCAACGTTTATATGTCAAAACCAGCATAAATATATATTTTTATCATCATTATAAGTGTATGAAGCCTTTAGATAATAACATGCACATTTATAAGCAGTTTAATCGCAGAGATAAGCCCTCTCCGTGATATTTAACGAGGCGAAAACAGACTGTATGAAACCTATGAAATTTAATTGTTTCAGTGCAGTAAACTGGATATCCTTTAACAGCCTTACCCGTTTTCATCGTCAAACTAAAATGGAAAAAAAAAAAAAAAAAAATCGGTGGTGATACGACACATAATATCAATAATATCACTTCAATACAATCGACAAAAATGTGAAAACCATTTTTCACATCACGTAACAACGTTGTTTGTAACTCACACACATCTAATAAATAGCTTTACCTTATTGAAGCACACACCATACTAAAGATAACAACCCGGCGATTGAAAACTTCAGCAAAAACACAAATATATCATTCATTGTCAAACAACATCTCACCTGTTGGTCACACTCCGGGCATGATTTGGTGGCCATTTTCACTTTCTTCACTTTGTTTGTAGACATTTTTATAACAACGAGCTTCAATAATATCCCTTGACCTCGGCGATCGTACTGTAAAACTTCCAGCTGCACTAACGCACACAGAGGAGTGCAGCTGATCGAGTTCCCGGGAGCTGAGACACACACACAAGCCGATGGACCATCAATCGCGCTATACAGACTGCGCATGCGCACTGTAGAGGTTCGCTCGGTCTCTGGCTGGCAGCTCACGTGACCCACAGCTATGGAGGTAAAGATTAGGCCAATTTTTTTGTCTTGCACATTCTAAAGTTGAGCACTGTGCGTCACAAAAGCAGTTTTGAGAGGGAGAACGGCAATAATAAATATTCTGCCGTTCAGATATTTCCTTTATGTATCCAGCACTCAAGGAGCATGCGCACTACAGCACGACAGTCACATGGGTGAAGAACAATAAGTGCCGATGTAGGTGAAACAGATATATGCTGGTTGAGACACTGCCATCATTTTGTAATATTATGGCTTGATGAAAACAACTGTTCGATACGACGTCATTATTGAAAAATCTGACTAATAATTTATAATATCCTCACATAAAACACTTAAATAAATGGCACCGTGTGATTAATGTTGTTTTTCTTTTTTTATAATTTCATGTATTGTGTAACTGTAAATGTTTGTGCGGAAGTGTGTGAGAGCATTAGATTATAATTGTAATCTGCATTGCCTTGGCCTGTACCAAAATCGCTATTACACCCGATTATTGTTCCCACACATTGGTTTGCAAGCTAGTCTGAGACTGAAACACCAACCTTAATGTACAGATGATTTTCTGTATGCTCTAGGCTATAATCAGTGTCTCTTTTTCATAGGTAACTTGTTTGCACAATGTCATATCAAAATTCACTAGAATAATAATACAAACAAAGCTTTCTTAGCTTAATGAAAAAGTTGTACGACTAGTTGTGCAAGATGAGCATGGTTAGTATGTCGCAAAAGATTACTCTTTAACAACAAACATTTCTGTGAACAATATTTTCAACAACCTGGCAATTTGATCATAGCTAATGATTCTAATATTTGTCAGTAGTATCTGGGCTGTGTCTTAAAACTTGTCCTTATTACATAATACATGTTACGTATCACATTTCATTGATATAAGGACTCTAAACTATACTCATTAATGTCATTGTATAATTAGGCTGTGAAGAGATGTGCCTTGTTTTTTCATCTTAACTTTTTCCAATATCTTTATGTTCCTGACAGACATCTTCAGCTCAGTTATTATAGCCCTATTAACATTCTTAGCAGATGTTTTCATATAATTGGCTTACAATACAATCACATTTCGTACACGTCTTCTGCTTCTTATGCTCCAGTTAATGTTTTTGTTCTGTTGTTAAGGACAAAACTCATCTCCTCATAGCTCCACCCCCACCTACTGCTAGACTTTTTTGTACTTTATATTTTTTATATACTTTTTAAAATACTTTTTATATATCTGACAACATAGGATACAGCATTTGAAAAGTGTGTACAGGAATATGTTTTGTTTGTAATACAATAAAAATGTAAGAGATGATCAGCAGGCTGTTTTTATTTTATAATCTAAATACTTAATGACACTAAGCTTAAGCAAAATGAAAAAGACAAAAAAAAATTCCTCCCATTTTATGCAAATATGTAATTACAGTATCTGCAGCTCTTGCAATTATATCAGTCTGTCCTGCCTGCAGAAAGCATTTCCTTCATCATTATTTTAGTCTCCATTACCCAAAAACACTGCATCACATAGACTGTTTTAGTGTTTTGAAATTACAACAGAAAAGCAGCATTATGTCCATATCACTTTAAATACTAAAGCCTGCTGTTGAGTGCCTATTGAAACAGAAAGGAAAATCTTAAAATAATATTATGCGTCGCTCTGCAGACTTCATGGTTATTGGTTGCACTGTGGGAATCTCATGTCCTCTTCATATGCTAAACAAGTCATTGTTCAGCACAAGGCTGCTCTTTTAACCTCTCACAAGATGATGTAGGCTACTGGTACATAGGCTGTTAATGATGTTTTCTAAGGAAATTTGAATTTCGATCGGACTGAAAGAGAATATTGTTTGGGAACAACTGGGAAATTTTTCTTTTTGTTATATTAGAACATGTTTTCAATTGCATTTCAGAAGTTATAAGTGAAACCACTCTTTTCCAAATATCTTACAAAATAGCTTATTATTATTATTATTATTAATAATAATAATAATAAAGCAACATGACAAACAGATGGTATGGTACCAGTGAGATATAGGCATTCTAAATAATAAATAAAAAACTACGTAGCATGTATATATAATCGAGATTATACAGCCTTGTGTCCAACAGATGGCAGCATTCCCTTCAGATTACAGAAACATTTTTTACTCCAGGCTTTGACTTGAATTTATGTATACTTTCCAAATAAAACCCATATTAATGCATATATGAGGCATTTTACCATAGCAGAATACTATCGTCTAAAATGAACACAACAGTATGGTTTATGGACTCGACTTAAACTTTTTTTATTATTTAAAAAACGATTTTCTCCGAGTAAATGAAATAACAGCTTCTTCCACTGTTTCCTTCATTCTGAAAAAAATACTGATTTAAACAGTTGAACAGTTAAGATGTACTGTGTAGTATGTCATGATGCTATCCGCTCCCTCTTCAATGTGATGAAATACAAAAGACGCAAACAAGAAGATAATATCCTGTTTTATGACACTGTGGGTGGGGATTTGATTAAAATGGGACAAAATGTTTTCAAATTTTCTTTATTCCGTTTTTAAAGTTTAATATCTATCTCTACCCAGATGTTTAAGAAAATCGTTTGAATATTGAAAAAAAAAACAGAAGAAAATTTAAAATGACTAAACATGTCACATCTCATTCACAAGCGGCGTTTAAAGCTTAAAGATGGTTATTGACTCTTTTTCTGCACACTTCTGTGTGCTGATGAAATTTTTGCCGGTTGTGACAACGGGGAATGTCTCCGCCCCTCACGCACACCCACCGGCTGCGGTAACTCCTACAGCGCTGGGTATTGTAGTTTTATTATACGCGCAGTGAATGGTGAGGGTGGATCAAGCAGCAGCATGAGAACTACAACCCCCATGACGAACAGAAACGTGAGCGCGCTGAATGAGAGCATAAAGATTGGCGGGTGGATGATAGTAGGCGATGATGAGATTATTCTCTGACGAGCGTGCTACAGTTGAGCGTTGGATAATGCGGATCGGCCGCTTATAAAAGAAACATTTTCTGAAGTGATTTCGCTTATTGTTTGTTAATTTTATCCTTTGCTTTAACTGACGGTTAGAAGGACAGTATCTGTACAGTTGCGTCTCTTCACGCGCATCCTTGTTCCGGGCTTTTGACAGGTTTACCAGACAGACTCGACTTGCTCACTGTGCCGAAATGTATCGCTTGCAGTCACTGGCAGCTCGATCACTGACCGCTGGAGTTCTCGATCAGTGTACCCCCTTAACACTGGCATCTCTTACTGGGGTACGACACAAATCTCAAGGTCCGTCCGTGGAGAAGTACGGCCAGATGCGCTTCATCACCGCTGAGGCTAAAGTGGCTGCTGGGCGCCTCAACGGAAAGATGCGGGAGAAGACCCTGACCATGGACACGCTGAACCCGCAGGTGAAGGCTGTGGAGTACGCCGTGAGAGGACCCATTGTCATCAAAGCTGGAGAGATCGAGAGATACTTGGAGGAGGTGAGAAAATGTTTCATAGTTTGTTGTTTAATTGCAGCATCTCAGAACTACATGTTTGTATATGTTTGCTTTTGGACACCCCAATAAAACAAACACGTTTTTTATTAAAGAATTTGTATGTTTTATTCCTGTTTACATTTGTTACCAGTGCTAAAATACAGTTAGAATTTCTCAAGTAGATACAACAGAAAGTTTTTTAATTTATTGTTTGTCATTCTTAGTTTAGTTAAATTTTAGTTTTTTTTTCTTTCTTTTTTTTCTTTGTTTAGAGTCAGCTCAGTATGGGAATTTGTGTTTCTCTTTGGTCGCACATCTGACTACTGACATGTTTAGTGATGATTTATGTGAGGCAGAGTAATCTTAAAAATGCATTCATATTAAAGCCTTTAAATACTGTCGTCAACATTTGAAGTGGATCAAAAAAGTTCATCAAAGTTGTCCTAAGACAAGAACAGGTATTGTTTTGGTTTTAGGACAACTTTGATGAAAGGTTTTGATCCACTTCAAATGTTGACTACTGTATTATATCAAATATGGTTGTTGAATTATAATTCTTTTTAACATGCTTCCATTTCTGGAGTTTTGACACTTAAGAATCGTTCAAAGGGTTGAGCTGGAAACTGCTCTGCTCGTTTACACCAGTTATGCTGAAATATTGACATGCAATCAAAGCACTTTCATATATAGTTGACAACACTATTTAAATACAGCAACAACTTCAAGTAAGTTTTGGTCACAAATGTTACTGGTGGAATTAAATAAATTAAAGCTTTTTAAGTAAATAATTTTTTAAATAAAAAAATTGTAAAGAAATTTTAGGATTAAAAATAAATACTTGAATAACAAAAATATTTAAACTTGCTGTAACATAAATTCTATACTAGTTACTGAATACATGTGAGGACGTCCCCTTATGGATATACTGCTTTTCATGCCAAATGTGCTTGTCGGTTGGAAGTAATGTGCAAAACGATCCACCCTGCATGCCTTGTAGTGGCACATGTTTATTTTTTTCCTTTCCTTTCTTAATGTGTCCGTGAGGGTTGCTTTGAATAAAGCAGTGCTCAGTTCCCTTTCTGACCTACTTGCACTGGCATTATCAAAGCGATGCAACAAAGGCGTCTGATTCCTGTGATGCTGACCATTCAGCAGTAATGTTATCTAACTCTCTTTACCATGACGTAGAAGTATGTTTGAGTTTGCATGCTCAGCAGTGACAAATGAGCCCTTAGGAAGGAACCTTTATTTATAGCCCATGAGGTGCCTTCTAGACCTCTGACAAGGGCATTATCCCCCCAGACCCTGATGGTCTCCTCATCTCATAATGTGACCTTGATTGACTGCTAAAGTTTTGGTTGCCATGCCCTTAGCATGTGACTAGATGGTACAGATTGTTCACAAACTACAGAATGTTTGAGGACAACAATGACATAAAATCAATTTTGCTGTCTTTGAAAGTGACAGGAAAGTTATGATTTATGGCTGTAGTAGGTCATGATACTTAGCCTGATTTAAAGAACAAAATGTTCTACAACTTCATTTTACAACAATCCAGACAAACATCTGCTTTCCCTGCAGTACTGCTAGACCTATTCTTTTCCATACAGAATGCGCATGCAAGGACAGGTTTATTTGATGTGTACTTCACATAATGGACGCGTCTTATTTTCTTACAGGGTGGTACGAAACCCTTCTCTGAAGTCATCAAAGCCAACATCGGTGATGCACATGCCATGGGTCAACAGCCAATCACCTTCCTCAGACAGGTAACCAAAACTGCACAAATTATTGTTGTCTTATAGTCAGCTATCTTTGTCTTGAATTAAGTTATTTTGGGATTAAAATCAGCTAGGGCTGCAACTAATGATTATTTTGATAATTGATTAGTTGGCCGATAATTTTTTTCCAGTTAATCGGATTAAAAGCCCAATTTTTTTTTTTTTTTGTTGTTGTCAAAAAACACTTCCACATTCTGCCCAATGTCCTTCAAACAAACGTGCCAAAATGTACAGTGCTTAACAATTTATTAGACTGCCTGTTATAATAAAGAGAAAACAAATATTTTAGGAATCAGTCAAAAAAAAAAGTTTAAATCTAAAAATGATATTGTCATTTATTGGGCAAATAACAAACTAAATAGTATTTATTCACAATAACAAAAATGGCCTCCTATGCCTTTCATAACAGCATGTGTTCTTGCTGGCGTTGTTCATGTACTTTTTGACTGTAATTGGGTATCTGAAAAAAAAAAACTACAAAGCACTTGACTATTTTTTTCTGCCTTTCTTTCATAGATAACAGCAATAATTATATTATAGCATTAGAAATAGCCTACTACTGTTATTAAAGAGCTTACGCATAATGGAGAACTAACCGACAGGCTACAGAAAGCTAAAAAAATAATTTTGGTAATCACCAATGCGTTAGTTTAGAGCAGCAGTGGCACAAACCTTACATAATTTGTTAAAAACCTTACATAAATTTGTTTTAATAAATTTAAGCTCTGAATATAGGGAATATAGTTTAAATCTCTACGTTAAAAATTAAAATAATAATAATAATAATAAAGATAATAAAGATGAAAAACCAGTGTTAACCAACAGGTGAATGATCTGCAGTCTTACTGTCATTTCTTTATCCTGTAAAAGCGTCTGATATTTAAATTCACACAATTACACGCTGTTATTCCTTTACAGTTCCTACTCTCATAAAATCCTTGCACTACATGTTGACTTTAAACCTTAATTTAACGTTCAACAACAGATATTTCAGCACAGTTCATGTTTTTGTGCTCTACTGTGTTCCGTCTGTCTGACGCTCATTCAGTAAAGATTTAAACTTAACACAGACTGTCATGATGGGCCTTTATGCAAAATTTGTGACATTTACAGAAAAGGATATGACCGTAAACTGAACGTTTTTGCGCTGTGGACGCACACGCATCTGTCAAAGCGCCTGACAGGGCAAGCCATTACGCTAATGCATTAACTTAAAGCTTAAAATAAAGAATTCTCGTGTTTTGGGCAGCTTGGATCACGTAACTCTCCCGCAGCATCTCATTCTGTTTCCTCCACTATTTTTTAGATGCATTTTGTTCATAGAAATACGTAATTCAGTGCTATAATTTGACACGACCGGCTGAAGTTGGACGTACACTGTGGGCAGTAGTGATCGACCGATATTGATTTTTTAGAACCGATACCGATACCAATTATTTGCATGTTTATGTGCCCGATAACCGATATGCAGAACCGATACAACAGAGAAAGAATTTAATTCAGCGCTTTTATTTCCAACATGCGCTCATTCATGGCTGTATTGTTTAACTCATGCAAAGTTACGTCCTTATTGGGAGAGGACTTGACGGATGTAAGTGTGTCGAGCTCGTCCGTCCGCACTCATCCGCGGCGAGTATACTTTGAAGGCTGCTCGGACGCGGCTGCGCGCGAGAAGGGACAGAACGCGGAAAGTGAAACTTACCCAGACCTTTAGCCTACGTGACTCCGACTTCACGAGACTAACGATGAGCATATACAACAGAGAGAGAATTCAGTTCAGCGCTTTTATTTATAACATGTGCTCATTCATGGCTGCGTATTATTTAATTCAGGCAAAGTTACGTCTTTATTGGGACAGGACTTGACGGATTATTTATATGACTCCGTGAGTTGCTCTCTATTTCTTAGAGCCAAGCTGCATAAACTACATAACAGGCATTTATGTAATGCATCTAATTTGTGCATTAATGGCTGTTATGTTAAATAAAGTTTACTAACTACAGCAAATCAAGTGCTTGTGCATGCCGTTGTTGTTGTCCCGTCTCCCCTCAGACGCGCTGCAATGGCGATCCTGCGCGCAATTCTCATAACACCCACAAGATGGCGGCATTTATCGGTGAATCCGATATTATAAAACCGATACCCGATTATGGTAAAATGCTTAAATATCGGGAAAAATATCGGTAAACCGATATATCGGTCGATCTCTAGTGGGCAGCCCCAACTAATCTGAGAATCGTTGTCGATTATTTTCGTTATCGATAATAATCGATTTTATCGATTAGTTGTTGCAGCCCTAAAATCGACATAAAAATGAAAATTCACCTTATCAGTTTTTCAAATGCATGTTGTAGATCTGATTGTGAACAATTCAAAATGTCAAAACTCAATCTTCCACTGAAGTGACCGGCTTCACTTAGGTGACGTATGCAGGACTTCTCCAATCATTTAGTCCACTTAAACCCTCCACTCCCAAGTTCACATACATCCACCACCATTTTTTAAATGTAATGCCCAAAAATCTCAAAATCCAAACAACAGCAATTGCGAAAACCAAACCCCGCCACACGTTTTTCTTTTTCAATTATACATTTAACTTGGATAATCACAGTACAAAACACCTTCTGTATTATCTCAACTTTTAATGAAGCACATAGTTTCCCATTTTTGCAGCAATGCATATTTGGTTCCCCTGAACTGTTCTCTCACTGTGTCACAACACGGTGTGTGTTTCTATTAATTATGCAATGCTCCTGAAACTACATTACAGATTCTTCAGCTCATTTAGACTGTAAAAATAACAAAATCAGTCACCTTTTTAGCATGAGCACGTTTATTCAGGTTAATGAGGAGTCGAGTTTGTGCACAATGTAGTATGGCATGAAAGAAAAGCAGCTTTTGTTGACCACTCCGTTTTGGAACACACCGCAAATTCCAGTGGAAGACAGTCTCTTATGATTGGCCTAGTTTAGTCAAAGTTGATCTAGCCTTTCATTATGAGCTGAACAAAAGCTTTTGTGATGGCCTGAGACTCTGCAGCTTGTGAAATACGTTTTCTTGAGAGCCAGCAGAACACAGCTTTGCATGATAGTCATAGTTTCTGGTCAGTGTGGTCATATGATTTTTGAGCTCATGTCATCATTAAGGAATAGAGAGTCAAAGGAAAGATGCCTTTGACCTGTGTGGGTTATTATGGCTTGGAAACTTTGGGAGGGACTGGACACCACCAGCCATCTGGCCCGGGCTCTGTTATATTTGGGAACAAAGTTCCAGCTCAAATTGCTGATTACCCCCTTCAGTGTGCAAAATGAATAATCAATGGAACATTATGCTTAGAAGTTACAACTAGGTGTGTAAATCGGATGGTTTGTCACGATACGATACGATATCGATTCTCATACCCAGCGATACAATATTTGCCGATACCTCAAAAAATTCTACGATACAATTACGATTTGATACAGGAGTATATCGATCGATATATCAATATTATGATATTGTATACCTATTTTAAACAACCATCTACATTTTTATTAACTCACAAATGCAACCAAAATATATAACATGAACATTTATCTGACATTTTCACATCCTGTACCTCAATTGGGACATTCACAACAAAAAAAATAGGCCTGCACTTTTTTTTTTTTTTAAATAATATTAATAAAGAAAATAAACAATTGGAAAAACAATTCTGGCTGCTAATATGAGCTCAGTGCTAAAAACTTTTCTACAGATACCAAAATTACAAGCAATAGCAGAAAATAAATACAGTAGAACAAAGACACAAGTTCAGTAAACGGTGTTTATTCAGGTTTTTCAGCTCAGTCTTAAATTTTCAGGTACACTACAGAAATGTAATAATCAAATGTAAAATAACTGCTTAGTCTTCACTGTATGAATTAAATATAGATGAATCATTTTTGATGTTACAAAGGTTATTTAGTCAGGAGCAGTGAGCACTTGTATTTTTTTTTGACAGCATTAGATTGATTATTAGTTTGCTTTCACTTTAAGAACGAAAGCACGGATTTAATATATTGATACACGTGCCTTTTCTTTCCCAACTGTTTACGTTAAGACATATGCCTAACCAACTGTGTTTACTAGGATATTCACCAAAACGCGCATTTTGATGTAATTTTGTCTGTATTTATTCATCCATGCACAAACAAGCGTAAGAGAACTCAATTTAGTATTCGCGCGGTGTAGACGCAGCTGTCTTCAGATGTGTGCGCAGAAAACGTTTTACACAGCGCTCGACTGTTCCGCCAACAATCCCGAGCGTCTTTTATGCTCGCCATGTGCCTTCGAGCAGTCCTTATATCGAGTCCTGATACGTGAGTTTGAACGAGAACGCACGCGTTGGCGGTCATGCATAGACGGATATTATGTGAAATAAAGGTGCCCATTTTTTACTACAGATATCGATATTTTACACAATGCATCGTATCGTCAGACATCGTATCGTCAGACATCGTATCGATGTATCGATCCATATCGATGAATCGATGAACCCCTAGTTACAACACGATGCAGATGCATGATGCCAGAATCTGAATGAATCAATTGTAGTTTATAATTTAGAATATTTATATCATTGATTGCAAATGGACTTTTAGCATTTAGATTTTAGTGGAAATAGGCAGTAGGACTGCATAGAGACCATTGATCTGTATTTGCTCTTAAATATTTTAAATTGCACTCACTGACTACAGAGAAATGAGTGTGTTTTATCTGTGTGTGTTCATTTGTGCAGGTGGTGGCTCTCTGCACATTCCCTGAGCTGATGGACAGCCCCAGTTTCCCAGAGGATGCGAAATGGAGAGCACGGCATATCCTGCAGGGCTGCGGGGGACACAGTCTCGGTGTGTGCGATGTGTTGTTGAAACTGGTTAAGACCATGATATAAAACTCAGTTTACAATGTAGCGATTGGAAAGCATCCATGATCCCCTGTTATTGGAGATCATGCAGTTCTCAGGAAGCTGGGAAACAATAGGCCTGTATTGCAACACTCTGTTCCATTCAGTGTTTTGCTGCAGTAAGTGCTTTATGAGTGCTAACACATGAGTTTCTGTCACAGGGTCATATAGTGCAAGCTCCGGCGTGGAGTGCATCCGCAAAGACATCGCTGCGTACATAGAGCAAAGAGATGAAGGAGTTCCTTCAGACTGGGAAAACATTTACCTCACCACTGGGGCTAGTGATGGCATTATGGTAAGGAATTGGTTATTTACGATCAAACAGACTTGACAGGTGACTACATGGCCTACAAAAACCAAACTTTGTTTTTAAGACTGTTCTGCGGCTACTGGTGTCTGGAAAAGATTCTTCTCGGACCGGTGTAATGATCCCCATCCCTCAATACCCGCTTTACTCTGCTGCAATCTCAGAGATGGATGCAGTACAGGTCAACTACTACTTAGATGAGGACAACTGCTGGGCGCTGGACATCAATGAACTTCACAGAGCCTATCAGGCTGCCAAACAGCACTGTCAGCCAAAAGTCATTTGCATCATTAACCCTGGCAACCCTACTGGTAGGTATATTGTAGAGCTATTCTTGTGTGCTAGGAAATGTAATGCCCTTATGTTTGTTTGGATCCAATAGCAGGTGTCCTGGAAAGAAGAGCATGTCCCTTTTACTACCTCATGTTCTTTTTCCAGTCATGATCCCTCGTGAGTCGGGACTGATGCTGCAGAGATCTAAAATTACTTCCATATGATTTGTAGGCAATATTCCAAGTCTTCTGAAGCAGATAGCTTTGTGTTGATAAACAGAAACGAATTTAATTAATAATTTACTGAAAGTTGCATATGGAGTGTAAAATATATTAGAATATAGAATATTTTGTGTAGAATTCAAATTGGTCAGATACATTTTATGGCCTGCCCAAGCTCACGCTATCCTGTCTCTGGAGTGATGTTGTGATGGTTCATGGGATGCTGATGAAATTTGGATTGCAGAATGAGTCATCAAATTTTTTTTTGAGAATCACTGTATTAAAATAAGGCATTAATATGCATTGTGCTAGGTTTGATCATGTTGATGCATTTTTTTTTTTTTTTTTTAATATTGAGTTGAATTATCCTTTTAAATTCTGTCATCTCTCTTCCATCATCCCTGTTTGCTCTTTACAGGTCAGGTCCAGAGTAAAAAATGCATTGAAGAAGTCCTGCACTTTGCTTATGAAGAGAATCTCTTTGTTATGTCAGATGAGGTAATTTGTTCTCTTTTGCATTTACAATTTGAATAGGAAAATTAAGCTAGAAGTTATTTATCTTTAAACATACACTATTGTTCAAATGTTTGGTCCGGTATATAGTATATATGTGACCCTGGACCACAAAACCAGTCATAAGGGTCAATTTTTCAAAACTGAGGTTTGTTCGGATAGGACAATATTTGGCTGAGATACAACTATTTGAAAATCTGGAATCTGAGGGTGCAAAAAAATCAAAGCATTGAGAAAATTGTCTTTTTAAAGTTGTCCAAATGAAGTTCTTACCAATGCATATTACTAATCAAAAATTAAGTTTTGATATATTTATGGTAGGAAATTTACAAAATAGCTTCATGGATCCTAATGATTTTTGGCATAAAAGAAAGATTGATAATTTTGATCCATACAATGTATTTTTGGCTATTGCTGTAAATATACCTGTGCTGCTTAAGACTGGTTTTGTGGTCCTGGGTCACACATATATTTTTATTTAGCAAGGATGCATTAAATTGACAAGAATGACAATAAAGACATTTTGTACTGTTGAAACAAGTTTCTATTTCAAATAAATGCTACTTCCATTAAAATATTAAGCAACAATAATAATAGTAAGAAGTATTTCTTGAGCACCAAATCAGCATTTTAGATTTACGTTTATGCATTTTGCGACCATTATGTACTCAGTGTTCTTTTATACTGTTTCTGGCAGGTGTATCAGGACAATGTGTACGCTCCTGACTGTCAGTTCCACTCCTTTAAGAAGGTACTGTATGAGATGGGTCCAGAGTACTTCAACAGTGTGGAGCTCGCCTCCTTCCATTCCACTTCCAAAGGGTACACAGGAGAGTGAGTATCCCTATACTTGAACCTCTGCAGGGGTCAGCATGTGCCTTAACTTGAGACGGCCTCTTTAAGATCAGCTTTCACTGACCCTTCACACACTTTCACATGACATAACCACAGTATCCTGAAACATGGTCTGGCTTTGTAATTCGTGATTTTTAAATAGACGCGATGTAGAAATATCCACTGCCTTCAGTGTCAAGCTGGCATTTGTAAGGACATCTCTGAACTGGTAAAGTTTTAATGGCAGTGAACACTGTTGTGTTAATATTTGTTAAAATCCCATTCCTCTAACTGTGTTTGGTTGTTCAAAAGATTCCTCTTGATACTTTATGTAGAATGTGGCCTGACTGGAATTGAGCGTTTCTCTGACAAAACCTCAAATATTTATGTTTTAGCTAATGAACGTGGCAACCTTGTCCTGCAGTTCTGAGAACTCATGTCCATGTCCTTCCACAGGTGTGGCTTCAGGGGTGGATATATGGAGGTGATCAACATGGATCCTGAGGTCAAGGCCCAGCTGGTCAAGCTTTTATCAGTTCGCCTGTGTCCCCCCTTGGCCGGCCAGGCTGCAATGGATGTGATTGTCAACCCTCCTCAACCAGATGAGCAGTCATTCAAACAGTTCCACCAGGTTAGTCATTTAGTGTCTGGTGGAGTAAAGCACATTGTGTGCTGCCACTGACAGTAACTTAATTGTTAAGTGGTTTCTAGTATATAAACCTCTAAATGTTACACATCAGTAACCTGTTATTACATAAATAGCCCTGAAGAAATTTCATGCTTGGGGTTGACTGTGCGTGATTGTGTTTTTCTGATCTCTTTCAGGAGAAATCATCAGTGCTGGGTGCTTTAGCAGAAAAAGCTAAACTAACTGAGCAGATCCTGAATGCAGTTCCAGGAATCAAGTGTAATCCTGTCCAGGGGGCCATGTACGCCTTCCCTCGAATCTTTATCCCTCCTAAGGCAGTGGAGGAAGCCAAGGCAAGTGCTCCTACTTGAGCAGAACTTGAGCTTTCTAGTGGAGATTAATTTGCTTTTGGTATTGTGATCCTAGCTGTCCATTAGTTTCCAGGAAACTCTACATTTTTCACAGTGTAAACTTCCTTTCATCACCACTGATCTAAGTGTTATCTAATTATTTAGGGTGTAACCAGTAGTACTAGTTCAGCACAGTTTGTCCTGTAATCTTACTTGAATTATTTAATCCAACTGTATAAATTTTACACTGTTTAAGAACTATATAAATGTTAGCTACACTCCTTTATGAACTTGTTAAGAATTTAGTGCATAATTGCTTGCAGAATGGTAGTTTGCTACAGATAGTAACGTGTAACTCAAAAACAGATAAACTTGAATTGGGTCAGAAGAATGGCAGAAATGCAAAATCTGAGCTGTCACTGAGGATGTGTGTCTGAAATCTGCCTGTGATGTGGTTCGGCAGGCTCTAGGAATGCAGCCTGACATGCTTTACTGCCTGAGGTTGCTGGAGGAGACCGGAATCTGCGTTGTTCCCGGTAGTGGTTTTGGGCAGAAAGAAGGAACGTATCATTTCAGGTAATCTTGATGATCAAAGAAAGTCATATTTTATTTGCTATCAGGTGATTTTTATATATATATATATATATATATA
>JAFVLL020033624.1:0-15805 GCA_021397915.2 Tor tambroides | reverse complement strand
GAGTGGGTCTGACCTCCTGTTCACCTCCACTCCAGACCCTTTGGAGTCTGCTCAAAACATAGAAGCTGGCCCTAACTCCAAACATCTCATTTTCATCCTTCAAAAGGTTGAAGATTTCATCCGAGATTATGGTTAAAGGGTCCTATCTTAAGATAAGCACCAATCTGCATTAGGCATATTTGAGAGCAATTACCCCTGGAACACTCCTGAGATGAAACACCACTTTTGTTGTCAAATTTTCAAGCGTGATTCCCTCCAACCCCTCCGTTTCTGGCCATTTTTCCATTTGGTTGTTTTCAAAAAGAGTTAGTTGTATGAGAACATAGCATATCCTTGAGATCAGATTTGATTATTCAGAAGCAGACTATGAAGTATGTATGAATAAAGGTCTTAAAGTTCAACAGCAGGAAGCTTTTGTAACAGGAACAACTAATCAATCCCAGAGCTGACAGCTGTGCAATTAACAATCCTTGTACGGGCCTCATGAGCAGCGTCGTCTCAGATTATAGAGGTGTGCAGGAAAACATTCCCCCTTGACGTTGTTCAGAGGTCAGTGAGTGACGGGATGCTGAACAGATGGAGGAGTGACGAGTCTGAGAGTTCACAGCAGGCTTCGCTTAAGTGAGCTACAGGGTAAAATGGCATTCCTCACATTCTCGTCTCTCATTTTTTGGTCTGTGTATTTAAAGATCTTTACCTACACCTATCTCAATGCCAGGCGATGGGAAGACTAGACAGCTCAACCTGATATTGAACATTTGCTCTCAGTCTTTTGGGGAAATCAGTTGCATGCTTTGTGGTAGAGCTTTGGCAGAGTTTTGTTGAATGGGTCACAAAAATGCTGTTTGGTTAATGTTTGGAAATTGTTTGCGTTATTTGAATGTTGCATCTGAAACTTGAATTCCTGATGATTCAGATTCTTTATTAGGGCCCATAATAAATAGAAATAAGAGGGCTTAATGAGTGTTTTTGTTTGTGGCCTCTCTGAGTGCTTGGATGAAGCATAATACAATGATAACTACCTCAAATTTAATGCAGTCATGTTGAAATTAGGTTGTTGTTTTTATATGAAGGAGAAAGAATTTTTAGTCCTTAAAGGGATAGTTCTCCACAAAATTAAAGTTCTATCTGTGGAGCACAAAAGAAAAATGGCCATTTAATGACAGTCTTTGGGGTCCAGTGTAGTTTTGGACCCTACTCACTTTCATTGTATGGATGAGGAGAGTTTAGAATGACACAAGGGTGAATAAATGATGGCACACTGATTACAGATCTCTTTAAACATTTTGTGACAGGCATATTTATTTAATAATTGAAATTGAATATCAAAATCATCAGGCTAAGCAATTTTATGTGCCATTTCATAATAAAGACTTAACACTTATCCCAGCTCCCTGTTATTTTTGATTCAAGGTTTGAAAGAAATGCCGGGAAGGTGAACTGTGTTTCTGGGTTGCAAACCTGATTTAAAACAGGCCTATTTAAACAGGCTTTGTTTTGCTTTGAAACATTGGAGACTTTGTTTTTGTATGCATTTTTTTTTTTTAACTTTTGTCAGAGCAGTCACTTGTCAGTGGATTAAAAGGCTAGTTGTCATCTTGTCTTTGGAGTAGTTTTATGTCTGAGACCCTCATTACACCTGCCTGGAATACCAATCCACAGTCTATTATGCAGCATTCATGGACCTCTGCTAAATAGAGGAAAGAGGCAACCTCTAAAAAATTCAAACAAACGGCACAGAGGCATTTCACATTTTTCATGGTTCGGCTTCCAATGATTTGTAGGAAAAACTGTTTAAGTTGTACATTGACATTAATGACGTTTTAGTTTAGCTTCGAGTTTCATGTTTTCACCTCATTTTCATTAGATTGCAACCAGAACAGGCATGGAACAGTCTTAAAATAAATGCAATAATGAGATACAATTCGTGGCTTGAGGTAATTATGGCTCCTGTGGCATTAAATGTGGTTTTGGGTTAAATTTGGCAAAGTTACTCCTTTAAACCAGAAGTTTTGGGGGATTTAGAAGAAAATAACTGGAGCAAATAAAACTTGGAGGCTAAAACGGAGAGTTCTAGAAACTCGTGGATTCTTTAAGGCTAAACAATATATATTCAAGAAGGATTGTAAGAAGCGGTCTGAAAATTTAGCACCAGAAGCAGGTTTCTCCATATGTTTTTGGTCATTGGATCGGTGTGGAGGTTTCACAGATGAACCACTGATTTAAAACTAATGGAGTATTAGTAGATTTTTAATCATGTTCTTAGTAGCCTGACACACTTCAGTGTCAGTGCAACTGCTCTCCAGCCCTCAGTCTGCGGAGCTTTAAGCTGCTGAAATCTCATTGTGTGCTTGAGTAATGCACTATTATGAATGTGTGAAACAGACACTGGCACCCTGATTACAGTTGCTGCTTCACTGTTTATTCAATCTGTCGAAGAGAAAAATTTATGTATTGAGTGTATAAACTGTTAACTCTGAAAATTTTCTTTAAGCCTCCTGTTGAGTTCTGACAATAAGCAACTTTACACTTTTACAATTTAACAAGATAAACTGAGCAAGACGTGCCTTGGCAGTTAAAACCCACGAACAATTTTCAAACACTCTAGTATTAATTTCAAACATTTATGTCAAGCAACATAGTGACACCAATCATGTGAATGGACAGATGGTCAAATGTTCATTGGATTATTTTCAAAATGCTGGAGAACTTGATCATCAGGTTTAAAATATAAAGTTCAAGCAGCTTGAGTGCTTTGTCATTAAAACAAAAAGGAAAAAATCTGAAATTCATTGTTTTCACTCAAATTATCATGCTGATAATATTATGTGTAGTGCAAAAGTTATGCAAAATAGAAGCAAGTGATAAGACAGCAGTAAAGTCCAGGTCAAAACCAGTTCAGGCAGCTGATACTTTAGCTGATCATCCAGCTTGGACCAGCTAATGACCATAAGTTAAACCATGTCAAATCAGCTACTGGTTTAAGCTGGATTTTCCAGCAGGGTTGCTATTACTGCTTTGAAAATGACCAGCGCAAGCTCCTCCTACTGTTTGTTCAATTAGGAGCTGATGTTTTGTATTAGCTACGCACGGAAATAGCGTCTCCTCATGGCAGTGTAATTCAGCTGGTAGTGAGGGCAGTAATCTAGCGTGTGAGTCAGGGCTCAGTGCCAGCCTGCAAGGCCACTTCCAATTCTTCGTCTCTAGTGGTGACATTAAAACGTAATTGGCTTCTGCTTCTTCTGCCAACTGTAGTGGCTCCCCATAACATTATGGGACTTTGGCTGCTCAGAGGACTAAGTTTGTGAATGTGGTGGCTGTAGACATTCAATCAAAGCTAAATATCTCACTCTCTATATTCTCTTCTGGCACTTCTAGCTGTGTGGGGGTTTTGTCCTCTGTTTTTTTTTTCTTATAGGATTTTGTATGTACTTTTTTATTAAAGATAGAAAATAAACAAAATTAAATGTCATGCTTTCTTCCACTGATAATACTGATATGTACTGAAATACTAAAACACTGCTACTGAATCAACAGCGTGAAATAGAGAGCGTGACAAGTGTAGTCTGATTCCCAAATGGATGACATTTATGAGCCGGTTCTTTTGAATGAATCACAGACATTCAGCACTGTCAGTATAGTGCGATTCCAGAACGAATTACTTTAAAGAGCGGTTCTTTTTAGGAAATGAAAAACATACAGCGCAAAATATAGTCCGGATCCTGAACGAATGATTCTAATGAGTTGCATTTTTGTAATGAATCAAAAACACTCAACTTGAGATTAGCTGGTTCCCAGCTAACTGGGAACATTATGAGAACGTTTTGGCAAGGTTCACTCAAAATTATGTACAAACATTATTCCAGTAACGTTAATAGAACATTCATTTAAAATGATCTTGCCTTTAATAATGTTCTTAAAATGTTAAAGAAAAAGTTATTTATACATCATTCATAGAATGTTTGTTTTTTTCCTGAAATGACATTCACGTAACATTTTTTAAATGATACTACTTAAGAATATTTAGAGAACATTAAAAAGTAACATTCCCATAATTTTTGCAAAATTATAAAATGAAATGTTCCCTCACATAAAAAAAAAACATTTAAAAAAAGTGACATTTTGAATGTTTTGAGAACATTCAGAAATAAGCTTAATGTGAATGTTAGCGAAACTTTCTTGCAACATATTTTTGTCAGATAGGTTGTTCATATGCCAGCATATACCTAAAGATAAACATTATGCATTTTCCAGTTGTATTTTGAACAGGAATGTAATATTTGATCACATTTTTGCTTGTTTAATGTTGTTGTTTAATATAGTATAGTTAAGACCAAGTATTTTAGGAATTCATACTGTGACTGAAAATAGACCGAAAAGTCTATGTAACATGTACACACAGCTTTTGCCAGAATTTATTTAAAATGACTTATTGAAATTATATTTTCTATAATATAATATACTCTTAAAAATAAAGGTGCTTCAAAAGGTTCTTCAAGCGATGCCATAGAAGAACCAATTTTGGTTCCACAAAGAACCATTCAGTCAAAGGTTCTTCAAAGAACCATCTCTTGCTTACCTTTTTATAATCTTCAAATGTTAAAGGTTCTTTATGGAACCATTTAGACAAAAAGGTTCTTCTATGGCATCGTGAAGCACCTTTATTTTTAAGAGTGTATAATGGAAATTACCAATGGAATCACAGTTTTTTTCCTAATATTTAATCGGAACTGAAATTTCACCTTTTCCTTGTCAATCAATGGGCTTGAACATCTCGTTATGTGATCTTCCTGGAGGCAGTGCTTGAAGACTAATCCATCAGTGTGCCAGCTTGCTGGCTCTCACATTCTCCTCAATGGAAGCATATTCCTCATATATGGGATATGATCACGTGCTGCTGTTTCTCATTACTCAACACAGCACACTGTGAAACTGTAGGAGACTAAAACATCTGTCAAAGGGAACAATAGGGTCATCATGCCCATAAATGAATGGAAATAACAGACTTATGGCTTGAGTTCTGCTGAACAATACATATTGCGGTTAAGCAGCTCGCAGTTTAATCGAATGCAATAATAAAAGCTTGGTAACCCTTGATCCTCATCCAGTCATTACTGCCCTGATGGTTCGGTAAGGACTAAATAAGGCCTGATACATTACATGTGGGGGTTCAGTGATATTAGGCATAGATCAGGCCAGGAGGAAATTCACGGGAGATTAGCATGTGAATATGGTTTTTGCAGGCCGTATGTACATGCTAGATCTCAACAAGACTGCCAAAGTCATTTTTCTTAAAGCTATGAAACACTTTTTACCTCAGTCATCATTGCAGGATGGAGCCAAGGGCATCGCTTGTGCAGAAAGACAATGCATTAACTGAGGAAACGATTTGGAAAGGAAAGACTGCGATTTGTTTACATTATTTCAACAGCTTGTCTGTGTTACATAATGATGTTCTCAGAGTGGTTTGAGTGGAATATCATAGTCTGTCCTCTCTATTCCTTTCCTGTCTGTTTTTCTATTTCCCCTCTTCCCAGATTCGGACCTTAGCATGCGAACAGTGAGTACGCCAAGTCCGGCTCTGATTTTGCCGCCTCGTTCATCTCCAGGCGTGCTTAATGGCTCCTCCACGTCTTCCTCCACGTTCGGCACGGAAACCATCGCAATGGTCCACACGCCACCTGCTTCCCTCACCCATCCTCAAAGGAGCCTGCGACAGCCGAGGGACCAGCAGGGGGCGCCCATCGACATCCTTCCTGACCATGCTTTCCTGCAGATCTTCACCCACCTGCCCACCAACCAGCTGTGTCGGTGCGCCCGCGTTTGCCGTCGCTGGTACAACTTGGCGTGGGACCCGCGCTTATGGAGGACTATTCGTCTGACGGGAGACGTGCTTCATGTGGACCGCGCGCTTCGGGTTCTCACACGCAGACTATGCCAGGACACCCCCAATGTGTGTCTCACCCTGGAGACGGTGGTGGTCAGCGGCTGTCGGAGGTTGACCGATCGAGGACTGTACACAGTGGCACAGTGCTGCCCAGAACTCCGTTGCTTAGAGGTGGCCGGATGTTACAACGTGTCCAATGAGGCCGTGTTTGAGGTGGTGTCACGCTGCCCCAATCTGGAACACCTGGATGTTTCAGGTAATTCATCTTGGGTGATAATGTTTGGTTGTGTTTTTAGTATTTATCTCTCCTAAACAGTCACTGCCCACGTTTAATACAGTACCTCAGTTTCAGCCGTTCAGAAGGTATTTAATGTTTAATGTACAGTTATAGCAGGATTTTGGACAAGTGAGATTTCTCAATGGGAGGAGTTACCCAGCTACAAAAACAGAAAGGAAGCAACCTCAAAATAGTTAGATTCACATGAAAGACATTGTGATTGTTACATGTGGCTTGGTTAGGACACAGTCACAATAATAGTGATGAACTTAATTGTTCTAATATACAGTGTTGGGGAGTAACTTGTTACATGTAACGGAATTACGTAATTTAATTACAAAATTCCTCCTCGGTGCACACCACTGGCTGATAATATATGTTTTAACTAACCATTTATTTATAATGTAATTGTTTCTGTACACATTTTAATCTTTAATTATTTCTACTGGTTTTGCTTCAGAACACAAATTTTACATTAGACATCAAGTGACGTCCCAAAACAGTACCAAAATTGTTTATTGTGCAAAAATTTTGTATCGTCATGATACAATATGAACCAAATAGGCCCAACAGTATGCAAAATTATTTAAATTATTCCTTATCTAGTTTGAACAAGAAAATTGACCAATTTTGGTTTCTGAAAGTGTCTTGAATTACAGTGGTCTAATGGTCTTGGCAGCCAATAATTCACCACACGTATCAAATTGTAGCTGGCACAGACTACGTTTATCTTCATTGCAAGTGAGCCCAGATTTAATCTGGGCTGGGTTGTTTCTTTTACCTTGTGACCACAAAAAAAAAAAATCACTCAGAAATTGCTAATAAATGTCACAATTAATAACAAAGAACAGCAAAACAATGAATTAAACGTGACATTTTTGAGTAGAAATTGTACTGTACTGCAGTAATCTTTCATTTACAACTTTGAAAACTCTTTTTTTCATTATAGTTTTGTTCTTGTTTTCAAGGATGAGAAACTATAGTTCTATTTTCCTAATTTGCATTCATCTCAGATTTTCCCCTGCGGTTCACTACCAGAACAGACCTGTGACCCAGTTGAGAACCACTGGTTTAACATTTGGCATAAAAAGCAGAAATAATGAAGTATTTGAGTCTGTACTAACAGTTATATTCAATTTGACATTCTCAACAAAACATGTCAGTAATGTAGCCGTGTTGGTCTACAAACTCTCTGAAAACACAGAAGGATTTTTATTCAGTTGTAGAAATGACTTCCTGACTCAGAGCCAAACAGCCTGTGCTTCGCCTGCTTTGTTGTCCAGCACAGAAGACAGTCAAGTCTTTTTTTTTTTTCTCACAGAGATTATTCTGAAATGTCCAGGACTTTCTCTTGGAAAAGCTGGAAAAGGTATTAATAGCTCTGGCATTCTGTCTGTGCTCTCTATACTTCCCAAAAGAAACATATGCCCAAGCAGAACCAGGACCTCTGACTTTAAGGTGCTTAGGGAAAATCTGCTGCCCTAATTTAAAGAATCAATGATCAACTGTGTTTTGTATAAAATGAATTGCTATGAAGGTAGACTATTTAATGTGCATATAACTTGAAATAGCTTTTATATTAATATTTGTCCACTTTGTCTAGTGTATATATATATATATATATTAGTGCTGTCAAAAAATTAATCGCGATTAATCGCATCCCAATGTTCATGTTTTTAATGACTTTACCTGGCAACTTTCTTAGAAGCATTATATTTCACAGAGGACCATATAGAGGTTTACAGTTTAGGACTTAGTGAATGAGTATGTCAGAAAATAATACTCCTTCTCCTCATGTCCTCAAGTCCCTTCCCTGGTGTTTTATTTCCAACTTCCTGCGCTGTACTTCCTGTTCAAGCATGTTGTTTTTCCTGTGTGAGTGCAGGGGTCCAGCTGGGGTCCCTCTGCCGTTGGACTGGAGCGCTGCATTCTAAATGTGCTCCTAATAGGAGATCCCATCCCCCACTCCTCCTGATCTAACTCATTTCAGATGTCTCTCCAAGGTTTAGATCAAACCCTCTGCTGCCATTTTCATGTTCTTCAGATATTCTACAATAACCTTCAGCTTTAGTTCTACTGTAAAGTCTTTTGTTTGTCTGATGTTGGTGTTTTATAAGTTAAATCAGATGACTGAGGTGAAGACCAGACAGCAGAGTAGATACATTTCTCAGATGGTGTGTTTCACATCAAGGCTCTCTTCTGTGATTTCTAAAAGCAAACATTTGGTATTTATTTTCATGTGCGTCTGACAACATGAAAAAGTCTTCAGTCTTTTGGGAATAAAAAATCATCACATACACATGGTTCTGAGGAAATGTTTTGAGATTTTTCTTTTTCACAATGGTCAAAACAGTCCCTATAATTTACCTTCAAAGATGTAGTTTAAAGCTGAAATGTGTAATTTTTGTTAGAATACTTTCTCCTGTGTTAACTTAATATGCAGAGACAATTACAAGTTAAAAAAATAAATAAATAAAAAATTTAGAAAAAAAAATAAGAATCTGGTTCTCAAATAAGAAGAAAAAAAGAAAAAACTAAGGGTGCTCCAAAAAGGGTAAAAGATACAAAAATATATTAGTGGATATGTAATATTTATATACAGGTACATCTCAAAAAATTAGAATATCGTGAAAAACTTTTTTTGTAACTTATTTCAAAAAGTGAAACTTTCATATATATTTTAGATTCATTGAGCTGTAAGCTCTAATCATCAAAATTAAAACAAAAAAACTTTTGAAATGTTTTATTTTACATGTAATGAATGTAAAATATATATGAAATTTTTTCACGATATTCTAATTTTTGAGATGCACCTATAGAATGTATGTTATGTCCTTATGAGAGCATACTTCCATATCCAGGCAGATTCTGATACATTAAAAAAAATTGTTAGAGGGGCTACATCTTTTAAATATTTTTTAAAATATTGATATTAATATAATTGATATAAATATAAAAAATAAAAAAAAACTATATTGAAATCTATGTGAGTGCCTGGATGTGAAAGTATGCAACAAGATATCAACTAATATATTTTTTAAAAAGCATGTATATTAATATATTAATTCCAAAGCTTATATTTGTTGTATATTATACTTACAGTATATTAATTTAAATAATTAATATTTTAAATCTATATTAAACTTTATTATAATTGCTTAAGAGTAATCCATTAAACATCGTAGACAGACCTAGAGGAACTTAAAAATGTATAATATAAAAACTATTATCAAAATATTATATAATCAGTTATTTAAATTTATAAATATAATTATATAAATAATATAATATATAGTAACGATATATTAATTGTATAAAAACAATTAATATTTACCATTATTTGTGCTATTTAATGTGTTGATGCTAGAAGCACAGAAACTACACACTTCATCTTTAAATACAAAGTTTTGGTAAATATTTCAAATCAGGTTCTGAATTCTACATATTGTGTGTGCAGTTAAAACAGTGCAGGTGATGTTTTATTCTGTTCTGTAATTCTGTCTTTGTTCTCTGCAGGGTGCTCTAAGGTGACCTGCATCAGCCTGACGCGGGACGTGTCCGTCAAACTCTCCCCTCTTCATGGGCAGCAGATCTCCATCCGCTTTCTTGACATGACTGACTGTTTCGCTCTGGAAGACGAAGGCCTGCACACCATCGCTGCCCACTGCACTCAGCTCACCCACCTCTACCTGCGGCGCTGCGTGCGGCTGACCGACGAGGGCCTGCGCTTCCTAGTCATCTACTGCCCGTCCGTGCGGGAGCTCAGCGTCAGCGACTGCCGCTTCATCAGTGACTTTGGCCTGCGGGAGATCGCCAAGCTAGAGGGCCGCCTGCGCTACCTCAGCGTAGCGCACTGCGGCCGCATCACAGACGTCGGCGTGCGCTACATAGCGAAATACTGCAACAGACTGCGTTACCTGAACGCTCGTGGCTGTGAGGGACTGACGGACCACGGCATTGAGCACCTTGCCAAGAACTGCCTCAAGCTCAAGTCCCTGGACATCGGGAAGTGCCCGCTGGTGTCAGACGCCGGTCTGGAGCAGCTTGCACTAAACTCCTTCAACCTGAAGAGACTGAGTCTGAAGTCGTGCGAGAGCATCACGGGCCGCGGGCTACAGGTGGTGGCGGCCAACTGCTTCGACCTTCAGCTGCTGAATGTACAGGACTGTGACGTGCCACTGGAGGCGCTGCGCTTTGTCAAACGTCATTGTAAACGCTGCGTCATTGAACACACCAATCCAGCCTTTTTCTGAGAGCAGCCGCATGGGATTGTGTGGACAGATTTGAGAAGATAATCTCTTTTGACCCGGGCCAGTGACGTCTCTGCCAGACAACACAGCGGAGATTTGCACTGCTGCACCTCTGTATTTAATTTGCATGGTTGGGAGAAATCTTAACTTTTTTTTTTTAGTCCATTTATTTATATTTTTATTCACTTATATATTTTGATTACTCATCTTGTCTATGTCAGATTGTATTACATGTAACATGTAAATTTCATCATGAACGCAATTTGTTGACGCGTAGAGGATTACATGATGTGACGTTAACCGGAAATGAAACTAGACACATTTTGCAGAACTACGGCGGTCCACGGTTCGGTTTTTTTGTTGTTTACATTTGATATCTCTGTTATGAATATTTTGCTTTGTTTCATCATGTAAGCCTTGTAATAGCTTGGTTTCTATCTTGGTTTCATTGGCCAGGAATATTACCAAAAAGTGCCATTTTGCTGTGACGTTCACCTTTGTAATGGTCAATAAGGCTTTTTCAGGTGTTTAACAAATGGAAGACCGCAGTGGAATAAAGAGGTCTAAGCCATATTAAACAAAATCATAATGTCTGTTTTTATCTAGCTAACCTGCATTAGCCGGGTCTAGGAATGAAATAAAAAACTGAGCAAAATATGCAATTACTGTGGTTGTCAAGCTGCAGGCTGAAGCCCCCTAAAGGACCAGGGAAGTACTGCTGGATGCTTTTGATTAGTGTTTTTTTTTTTCTGTAAATAAGATAAATATCACAATTTCTTTTTTATAAATTGTTAAATTGTCATATTATATTAATATAATATGTGGGCTGCAGAATATTTTGTAGTTGGGAAGGAAGATAACCCTAGACTCAAAGAATATCATGTCAGTTTTTTGTTGTTTTTTTTTACCTATGGCCAACTAAAATCTGGAACAGGCCTCTCCTAAGGTAAGCATTGTGTGGATTTATTTTCAGGTCGTATGTATCAGGCAGTATGAAACATTTCAAACAAAACTGTTTTGACAAAGTTACTTTAGGTTAATCTGTTTTAGCTATCATTTAGTCGCTAACTGACACCTTGGTCAGTTGCCACAGAACACAGCGAGCTGGCTAGGCAGTTGTGAGAAAATAAAGGGAAATCTAATCAGATTCATTTGAGCCTGACTCTATTTCCCAGTGATAAAACAGCAGAGAACAGCAACACAGTCCAGTGTAATATTACATCCCTGAGCAGCAGTGCAGGCCAGGCTAACAGACAATATACAGCTGATTAACATCACAGCAGTTCAGAACAGCAGTACATTGAACAGAGTTTTCTAAACTGACTGGGGAAACTTCAAATGCAAAAATTTGAATAAAAGTTTCAGTGTCTTCTAGAGGAAATTAGGATGTTTTGTGTGGGAAAATGGTGTCACTGTGTTTATGCTACAGCTAGCAATTTGCATCCTTGTGGACCGAAACACATGGTCAGAATTCTTCACAGTTGCTAACAATGGACTGCAGAGTTTGATTCAGTTACTTAAAGGACAACACAGTGTGTTTTCAGAACATCTTACATTACAATGTCATAACATAACAGGTCCTACACAGACCAGCAAACCTTTATCAAATAACATCTGAATAAATAAACTCCAAAATTCAAATTTCAAAATTGTATTTTGCATAACACACAGACCTGCCTATTTTCTGAAACTGCTGTCTGTGGTCCTGCAGGACTAATTTCCCATATGAGACTTCTGGCCTGAAACTGCTGTCACATGAAAATGTGTGCAATTTTTTTAAGAAGGAAACATTTCCTAGTTTAGTGGTCAAAGTGTCATTGAAATCTCAATTTTTATTTAAATAAAAAAAGAGGACAGTATGTTTTTGTTTTTAAATTGTTGTGGGTGGCAAATTGTGGAATTATGAAAAATAATAAGCATTGCAAACAGCAAACAAATTAAAACTATTATATTACAGCAAAACTGAAATGTTACAAAAGCATAATGATTTACAAAACCAAACAACAACATACTTATGTAATTGATATAATTGGACTGCGTTCATGATTTATTTTCTCACAAGTGAAATTTTTCACCATCAGGATTTTACAAAGGGCAATACATGTGGCCGTATCCTTTTCGCTAACGTTAGTAAGTTACGATCAATTATCAGTGTTGCAAACATATGCAATCGTTCACACTAATAACACTAACTTAAATTGCACTTTTGTTTGGATTAATAAATAAAACAAAGAATTTTAAGTTCCGTGTTCTGTCGTGAATTAGTAACTTCTTATGGACATGCAGATTGGACGTCTAACGTTACAGAGATAAAGTACACAGAGATAAAGTAGAAAAAATGCATTACGAAAGTCTGCAAGTAAGTTACTAGTGTGAGGTTTGGGCACCGCCTGCTGTCTTGTTTAGAAAAGTTTAGAGCGGAGAAATATATTATAAATACAAGTGGATAAACGTATGCATATTTAATATCGTGGTTGTTTTAGAGCGAGTGATTCACTTTGGAGATACGAACGTATTTTGGTTGTGTGACGCTTGTTCTTATGTTGTATTTTAAAGTCATGTCCTAGTAGCCCGGCTAGCTCAGTCGGTAGAGCATGAGACTCTTAATCTCAGGGTCGTGGGTTCGAGCCCCACGTTGGGCGCACGCCTTTTCCCCAATTTTTTTTTCTCTATTGGTTCCCATTCAACATCTTAACCACATCTATATGAATAATAAATATAGATTTAAAATATTACAAATATTTGAATATTACAATTATTATATATTATCAGACTTAAAGCGAAAGTAACTGGGGTAGGACTTCTTGCATCCCTCCAGCATGTCCTGGTCCAGAAAATTTGAAAATATTAATTTTATATCATCAGATAATATTAAGAAAAGAGTTGGAACATTATTATAAACTTAATAATTTAAAAACAGGAGATCTTTAGTTGTACTAACCTTGTTCAACAAACGGGGGGCAGTTCTGATAAACATGCACATATGGTCAGGCTTTAAGTATTTTCTCTCTAATAACAGATTTTGGACTTAAAACGTTTGAAATTTGAAAGATTCATTGCATATAATTATTTATTTATTCTGTTGACAGCCCTAGTCTGGATATAGCTTTGTGAAAAAAATATTTTAAAATAAGTACCTTTCAAGGAGAGTGTTGTAGGCTATCTTTTATGTCTCTGCTGAGATCTGTTTTACTGTTATTGACAATATTGACACCTTGTTCATAAAAGGTGCAAAAAACACAGTATTCTAAGTTTGGGTTTTGCAACAGACACCTGCCTTTCCAGTCCTTGGGTTTTGCTCTACTTAATTTAAAAAACTAAAATGAAGACAAACATAAACAAGACAATTACATGGAAAAGTAGGCCACATATGTTTAACTAGATGCTGTTAAACTATCAGTCATGCATGCCTGGCCAAATCTGTGTCAGTGAAAAAGTATGTGGCACAGAGCTCTTATGGACTCAGGGTGGAAAAGGGTGTGCTGGAGATCAGGCAGTGTTATCATGAGCTATGAAATAATAAATATTATGAATATGACTGTCAGACAGTCTGCTTGGGGAAAGTGTCAGGGCCACTGATGGATTTTGAGATTTTAAATATCAATATATATATATATATATATATATATATTGTATCTGATAACACTTTGTAAAATTTCCCTAAAATCAAGAAAACCTTAAATCAGTTCCAGTCAGTAAAACTGCCACTCTCCAATATATTTCCAACATAGCATACAGTAGGCGACTATAGTCAGATGTCCCCCACATATGACTGACTAATAAAAGGTTTTCATTTTCACCACTTCTTCTGATTAATCATTTAATTTTTTTACTAAATATTTTTAAATAACAATGCTGAGTCATAATTCAAAAGTAAAGGTTATGGGAAAATTGTCAGTCAGAATTTGTCCAACCAAAAATGTCAACTGGCATTGGCAATTACCTGCTAGACATGCTAGATAACAGAGATTATCTAAACAAAGGCACTGATGTAAATCAAATGAAGCTCAAATTTAAGCATTGCATGGAAGAAGAAAAAAGAAAGAAACATTCTTGAAAATATGCTCCTTTTTGTTCCTCAGAAGAGAGGAGCTGATACAGGTTTGAACAACATGAGGGTGAGTAAGCTAAATAATGCAGAATTTTCATGTACTTAATTTAATGTACTAAACTGTATTGCCATATAATTGTTAGAATTCTTAAATTTGAAACAAAACCATTAAATAAAATTTATGACTTTTTACACTGCTATTCAAAAAATTCTAATTATCATGGAGGCTTTTTTTTTTACCTCCTTAGCACCAAATCTGATTAATATAAATAATGAAAATGCTCACAACACATACAATACACCTCATCACTTTTACCGCCCATGCATTTTTTATTTTTCACAAGTTACAAAATAATGAGACCCAAACACATAAATGTCCTGTATAAAAGCTTTGATCCATTTGTATGCATGCACTACGTTTAATTTCCAGCAGAGGTCCCTCCAACAACAACTCTAAATCTGACCGACCATGTGCTTCCTGTTGCTCGACTGAATGGGCTGTTTCATCTGACCTAAAGTGTGTTTTCAGACATTTTTTTGCTTGACCATGGAGGAAACCTCTCAGCCTTGCTCCATTCAGATTTGCTAGCAAGGAAAAACAACCAATATTAAAGCAAAGATATAAACATACATATAAGCCCACAAAAATGCATATTAACTCACAGCACAAGCCAACAAGTCTGATTTTGACACTTGTTGTTAACATGTTTAGTGTGATAGATCAGTTTTCATAGCTAAATGTGATTTTTATCATGTGAGCCTTGACTTCAGTGTGGTCTACCCTGTCAACACTTTCTGAAAGCAGCGAGTGGCTTATTTTACCAGTCAACACATATAATAATGGTTAAAAGAATTTAGACAAAACACTCTGCCTGAACTTAAAGGTTATCGAATGATGAGAAATAGTCTCTTTGCCTCGATCTAACTGTATGAATGAATTCTCTCACAGTGGCCATAGAAGAAATGAGATTACAGAATCACTCTAAACATTTACAATTATATCAACATATTACAGAAGCTTTTGCCATTCTGTGCTTTTTAAACATCACTTTGCTTTTATGCCTTCTTTTATCTTGTCAGGCTTCACAGCTTGTCATCTGAAACAGAGATGCGCCCCCGTCAGATTCGCACTTGATTTGTTGAGAAGGACCGTGGCATCAGCGCAGAGCCGTGAACTTATTCTCTGTGTCCATGACGCATCCCCTCCTCCATTAGCCATCAGGATGGATGGGGTGGGGGGGAGAAGGAGGTGGCCGGTGTGGGGGGAGGAGCTCTATTGTCCTGAGCGGCGTTGTGGCTAATCTAAAGACCTGTGATGGACGCCTCTCTGGCGGCACAGG